>PVKS010000575.1:0-120212 GCA_004027875.1 Aplodontia rufa
GCTTAACCCAGAGATCTAAGGGTCGATTGTCTCCACTCATCTGTGGAGGTGGGGACTAGACCCTGGACAATGAGAAAGTTGGTCTAGTAGCATGAGTTAAATCCAGATAAGATGTAATGCTTTACAATCTAATACTTTTTTTAGAGTTATAGTGGGAAGGGGAAGGGAGGGATAAGGGAGGGTAATTGGGGGGGGGGCAATATCCAGAATATATACACATAAATGCAATATCCAGAATATATACACATTTTATATTATTTTGCTAAAATCTTGTAAGGTTGCTCAAAAATAAAATAAAAAAAAAAGAATTAAAATCATAAAAAAAACCATGTTCTGGTGGTAGGAAATTATATTTCCCTCCAATATAACAGAAACAGGCTTTTAAGTTGGAAATGGATTAAAATCTACTAGTACCAGCCACTCTGGAAAGCAGTGTGGAGACTCTTCAAAAAACTAGGGATGGAAATGCTTTCAGCTTTTCTTTTTGGCATTTATAGCCTTTATACAGTTTAGATAAGTTCCTTTGATCCCTATCTTTATTAGAGTTTTGAGCATAAATGGGTGCTGAATTTTATCAAAGGTTTTTTCTGCATCAATTGAGATGATCATATGGTTTTTGTCCTTAATTCTGTAGAAGATGGAAAGATGTTCCATGCTCTTGGTTAGGCGGAATTAATATAATAAAAATGGCCATTTTGCCAAAAGCATTTCAATGCAGTCCCCATCAAGATACCAATGTCATTCTTTACAGATATAAAAAAGCAATTCTCAAATTCATTTGAAAAATAAGAAACCCAGAATAGACAAAACATTACTAAGCAAGAAAGACGAAACAGGTGGTTTCGCGATACCAGATCTAAACCTATACTATAGAGTTGTAGTAAAAAAAAAAAAAACAAACATGGTACTGGTATTAGAAAAGGAATAAAGACCAATGGAATAGAATATAAGACCCTGAAACAAACCCACAAATCTTTAAACATCTGATCTTTGACAAAGGGGGTCAAAATATAACATGGAGGAGAGATAGCTTATTCAAAAAATGGTGCTGGACAAACTGGACAGCCACTTGCAGAAAGCTGAAATTAGATCCTTATCGTTCACCTTGCACAAAAAATCAAAAAATCAAATCAAAATGGATCAAGGAACTAGGAATTAAACCAGCTACCATTCGACTGCTGGAAGAAAAGTTAGGAGCAATACTCCAGCATTTGGGAGTAGGCAAAGACTTTCTCAACATGTCTCCTTAAGTGAAAGAAGTAAAGTAAAAAATTAGTGAGTAGGATGTCATAAAGCTAAAAAGCTTTTCCACAGCTAAGGAAATGATCAAAATTGTCAAGAGACTTCCTACAGAATGGGAGAAAATCATGGCCTGTGATTCTTCTGACAGGGGACTAATATCCAGAATTTACAAAGTTCTCAAAAATCTCAACCTCAAGAACACAAACCACCCAATCAATAAATGGGCAAAAGAACGAAACAGAAACTTCTCAACAGACAAAATTGAGCAAGCCAATGAATACATGAGAAAGTGTCCTAAATCACTAGTAATCAGATAAATGCAAATCAAAACTACATTAAGATTTCACCTCACTCCAGTCAGATAGGCAAAAATGAAGAATATAAACAATAACAGATGCTGGAGGGGCTGTGGAGAGATAGGAACACTAACACAGTGTTGGTGGAACTGCAGATTGGTATAGCCCCTCTGGAAAGCAATGTGGAGAATCCTCAAAAAATTAGGGATAGACCCACCATATGATCCAGCTATCCCTCTTCTGGGTATTTTTCCAGTGGAGTCAGAATCAGCACATTACAGTGATACAGCAAAATCTATGTTCATAGCAGCTTAATTTACAATAGCTAAATTATGGAACCAACCCAGATGCCCTCACTGGATGAATGGATCCAAAAAATGTGGCACCTATGCAGTCTAAAACTGTCACACATTAGATGTGTTAAAGAAATATGATTTTTAGAATATTAATTATCTAGTATAATTTTACTTTTTCCTACCAAGAATCCATACTAAGAATGCAGCTATTAAAAAGAATGATATAGATTTACACACACTAAGACCTGGACAAAGAGAATATGGAATTTATGGATCAATAAAAATGGACCCCCCCCCCCAAAAAAAAACAGGATTGGTAATAACTTCCATCAGGGTCTCATAACAAGTTTATAACTTGTGGATCATTGGCAAGACAGATTTGGAGCCATTAAGGACTTTTTGGTAGATCAAAGACCATATGTAGTAAACATCAACATGGAGCTGAAAAAGTCTTATTACCTAGTTAACTCCTGACTGAAGAAGAGGCAAGAGAAAAGGAAACTGCTGGAAAAGAAAAAGAACTCCCAGAAAATTCACAGTGAAGTGTTTGGCAGAAGCTTTTGCAGACTTTAATAAGCTCCTTAAAAAGTCTGAAAACATGGACTCCAATGCAGTAAGGTTTTCATTAATAGAGGTGAATGTTCATGGTAATCTGCTTACAAGCAGATCTATGATAAAAACCAACCAACCAAGTAAGCCGCAATGGACATATTTCTGAAAAGACTGACACCTCCTCCAGAGCCTCAGGCAGGTCTTTCAGGAGGCATTCCAGAAGAAGGTAATGCCATCAGGCAAGATGATGGCTCCATGCGTTTTACTGCCCTGCAGACCTTCTAATGGGACAAAATGTGGAGATGGAAGACAGTGTCAGCGATGATTCTGACCCTGTGAAGGGCCATGCTAATGTGTGTTTTGTCTTAGCTTTTAGCAGAAAAAGTTTAAAAAAGAAAAAAAAAACCGTTAAAAACAGAAAAACATGTACAGGATAAGTATATAAAGACAGAAAATATTTTTTACAGCTGTATATTTGTTTTAAGTTATGTTTTCTTACAAAAGAGTAAAAAGTTAAAAAAATTTAAATGTTTATAAGGTAAAAGAATTATTGAAGAAAGAAAAATATTTTTATTTTATATATTAGAGTAGCCTAAGTACACAGTGTTTATAAAGTCTACAGCAACATATAGTACTGTCCTGGGCCTTCAGTCACTCACTGACCCACCCAGTGTAACTTCCAGTTTTATAAGCTCCATTCATTTTCTATATTGTACTTTCACTGGGCTATTTCTAGTCTAGATATGTTTAGGTAAGCAAATACTTATCATTGTGTGATAAGTGCCTATAATATTTGGTACCGTAACATGCTGTACAGGTTTGTAGCCAAGGCTATACCATAGAAACTAGGTGTGTAAAAGGCTCTACGTGTGTAAGAATGCTATGACAGTCACACAGTAATGAAACTGCCTACTGACAGTTCTAAGAATGTATGACTGTATACCAAGATGTTTTTCTCAATACAACAAAGATACACCCATTTTACGTGTACAACTTAAAAACAGAAGGAAAATGCAACCCTACTGGGTTTAACTAGAGTTTCCATAGGTTGGAGATGAGAATAGGAATGTTTATATACTATATTTAGATTAAGACACTATATACTGTTTTGGAAGAAAATGGTCTGACTTCAGCAAGAAAACAAAGTCTTCAGAAAATCTGTGGTCACATCTATAAAGGTACTAATATAAAGACGGGCTTAGCTGAATAATATTTTCTACCTTAGTTTATATACATTTTCAGAGAAATGAATGTGAGTCTATTAAAAATAGGTATTTATGTATACATACACACATACATGGTGCATTTAAACTTTAGTTAGTTCATCCCAACATGAAAAGAATGAAGCTTTTGGAAAATTTCTTTGTGGAGAATCTTTGTAATTAAAATGGATTTGGAAAACAAAGAAGACTATCTAACATTTGAAACTGACTAGCATCTACTTATTTTGTTGCATTTGAGATTGATACTGCTATAGATTGAAACATAACAGCATGTAAGTCACATATCATGAATTTAGGTCACTGGAGAGTCTACAATAATGCAGGAACTATAAAACAGCAATATAAGTGTCCAGGAAAATATAATCTCTTAATAATTGAACCCAACAATTTCCATAGACCATTTAAAGCAAAATGGAATAGGAGAGAAAACTATTTGAAATTAAGAAGGTAATATTTGGTGCAAGGTTGAAAAATAAAGTATAACTATTAATAAAAATCACTTTGTCTCCTAAGTTTGCGCACAATGTTGCAGAGTTTAAGAAATTGGCTCTTGAATTGGGAGGGTTTCAGTTGCTGCACAATATCCTTGTTCTTAAAAAATACTGCAAAAAAGTCTATTTTTTTAATAAAATACTCCAAGTTTCTAGAATGATAAAAACTGTAGAATTATAGAAAACTAAGTAAAAGATAGAAAATCCACTTTATATGATTACCTTAAAACAAAGGGGTATAAACAAATGAAAATGGAGACCCCCAAACCTATGGAATATAGCAAAAGTAGTATTCAGAGGAAAAGTTTACAGCAATCAGTGACCACCTCAAAAAGAAAGATTTCAAGTAAATAACTTCTTGCTGCATCTGAAGGGACTAGAAAGATAAGGAAACAATCAAACCCCAAATTAATAGGAAAAATATTAAGATCAGAGAAGGAATAAATGAAATGGAGACCCCCCCAAAAACACCAAGTAATAAAAAAGATCAATGAAACAGTTGGTTCAAACAGACAAACCCTTAGTTAGACTATGAAAAACTGAGATAAGACTAACAAAGTCAGAGGCGAGAGGTGAGACATCACAATGGACATCACAGGAACACAAATATCATAAGAGATAAGTATGAAGTACTATACGCCAACAAATATGATCTAGAAGAAATGGACAAATTTCTAGACACATACCAAAACTGAACCATGAAGAAATAGAAAATCTGAACAGTGCAATAACAAATACAAGACGGAATCAGTAATAAAAAGCCTCTCATTGAAGAGACGTTTAGGACCAGATGGTTTCACTGCTGAATTCTACCAAACTTTTGAGAATTCTTTCAAATACTTTCTATAAAGACAGTATTATCCTGATACCCAAACTAGAAAAGAACACAACTAAGACAAAAAAATAGTATAGACTGACATCTTGATGAGCAGAGATGTAAAAATCCTTAACAACACATTAACAAGAGTAACATGATAAAGTAGATTCATCTCACGGATGTAAGTATGGTTCAATTTTACACAAATAAATAAACATGATACACCACATTGGCAGAATGAAGGACAAAACCCATATAGTCATCTCAGTAGGTACAGAAAAGGCATTTGACAAAATTCAATATTGCTTCATGAAAAAAAACCCGAACAATTAGGTATAGAAGTAATATACCTCAATTTAATAAGGGTCAATATAATAAGTCAACTGCTAACATACTGAATGGGGGAAAAGTGGAAAGCTTTCTAAGATTTGGAACAAGACAAGGATGCTCACTTTTACCATTTATATTCAACATAATTCTGGAAGTCCTAGCCAGAGCAGTCAGGCAAGAGAAGGAAATAAAGAACATGCAAACTGGAAAAGAAGTCAGATTTTCACTGCTTGGAGATGACCTCATACACACGCTTTCTCTGTATGTGAATATTCAGATAATTTACTGTTGACATACAGCAGCATCTATTATGTCATCTCTCTTCCACCTTCACCACCAAAAATCTAGTAGAACCAACAAATGAATTTGGCAAAGTTGCAGGATACAAAATTAACATGCAAAACCCAGTAGTACTGCTATATGTAAATAGTAAATGATCTGAAACAGAAATAGAGAAAGCAATCCTATTTATAATAGCTATGGAAACTGTATGGAGGTTCCTCAAAAAAATTGAAAATAGAATTTCTATCTGATCCAGCAATCCTACCACTGGGTATATGTTCAAAGAAAATGGAATTAGTATGTTCAAGAGACATCTGCATTCCCATGTTCACCGCAGCACAATGCACAACAGCTAAGAAATGGAAACACACTAAATGTCCATCAATTGATGAAGGGATAAAGAAAATGTGCTACATAAAATGGAATATTATTCAGTCATAGAAAAAATGCAGTTCTGTCATGTGCGACAACATGAATGCAAGTGGAAATCACTATGTTAAGTGAAGTAAGCTAGGCACTGAAACACAAGTACCATATGCTCTAACTCATGCAAAATCTAAAAAATGCTGATCTCGGAGAAGTTGAGAGCAGACTGGTGAAAAGATCCTAGGGAGAGTGAGAGGAAGGGAGGGATGGGGAGAGATTGACAAATGGGCAAAAGTTATAGCTAGATAGGAGCAAGAAGCTCTGGTGTCTATTGAACAATAGGGTGACGACAGATAACAATAATGTACTGTATATTTCATTGAGGCAGAAGGAAGGATTTTGAATGTCTGCACCATCACAAAATGTTAAATGTTTGAAGAGATAAATGTTTAACCTGATTTAAACATTACATAATGTAAACATGTATGGACACATCGAATGGCAGCTCATTAATAAGTAAATTATTTTTATGTATCAGTTAAAACTGTTTAAAAAATTAAATCTAATAATTTACATCCCAAGGGATAGAAGAGATAATGAGAAAATTACATGAAAATTGAACAGGCTTGTAAATTTCAATGAGCACTTTTAATGTGGTACTTGTCTTTCTGTGCCAGCTTATATCATTTAACATAACGATCCATTTCATCCATGTTGCCACATAAAGCAGCAGTCTCAGCATCAGTTCAGTATGGAGGACAATTCCTTCATCTATAAAACACGGACAACAATTCTCTGCCTGTCAGGCCTATAATTTTTATTTCTGTTTGTTAGGAAAGTGATTGAAAATAATATCACTTACTAAACAACAACCACCAAAAAATCCCAAACCCAAAACCTCAAATATAAAGAAGAGTATCAAATATGAGAGGCAGACTTGAGTTCAAATCCAAGCTCCACTAGCTGTGTGACCCTGGACAAGTTTCTCAATCTCTTTTTGCCTCAGTTCCTCATCTGTAAAATGAGGATAATAATAGTATCTAGGGTTGTATTACATGAGACTACATTTGAAATGCTTGGCATACTGCATTCAATAAAAACTAGTGATGGCAAAGATGTATACAACACTAAAATTATGAACATTATGGAGACACAAAGTATTAAAAATGCATCAACACATATTCAATAATTTTAGAAGGATAATATCCTTCATGAACTATACATCTGAAGTTTACTCAAGCTAGCAGTCTTATTGAAATCCATATTTTCTTTCATTACACATCTTCTACAGGCAACTATAAAGCAACAATGCCAATTCCATATGCCAAATATGCAGAATAACACATGAACTCTAAAGCCAAACTGCCCAAGTTCAAGTATCATTTTTATTATTTATTGGCTGTATGATCTTGGGTAAGATTCTCTGTGCCTCAGATTCTTCAACTATAAAATAGGGATAGTACCAGCATTTATGATTATCATATAGGATTATAAAGATTGAATAAATAGAATGATGGACATAAAACATCCAGTACAGTTGTCATAGTTTAGATCTGCAATGTCCCCCAAAGGCTCATGTGTTGAAGTCTTGGTTCAGCCAGTGGTACTATTGGGAGGTGTAGAAACTTTAGGAGGTGGTGCGTGGCTGGAAGAGGTCAGTCACTGGGGGAATTCCTGGAAGGGTAGATCTTGGTCTCAGGGCCCTTCCTCTCCTCCCCTCTTTTCTTGCTTCTTGCTGCCATGAGGCAAGCAGCTTTGCTCTGGCATACCCTCCTTACCATGAAATTCTATCTTGCCATGTACTCAGAATCAATGGAGCCAAGCAAACATGGACTGGAACTTGTGAAACCATGAGCCAAAATAAATCTTTCCTCCTTAAGTTGATCTTATCAGGTATACTGTCACAGCAGCAAAAAGCTAGCATATACAAGGCTCAAGAAATGTTAACTGTCATCATCATTATCTCTTAGAGTCATTTTACTCCAGGAGGGAAAAAGATACACTTCTCCTGATCACTAGATCTTCACTCTCTCAAAACTGCACAACTGATTCCTTAACTAGTTCTTTATGTATCCACAAACTCTCACATTAGAAGACTCTTAAAGTGTTTGGGTATTTGAGACAACATGCTGTGCCCTGCTCAATATGAGCAAGCAAAAAAGTAAATTTTATATTGATCTAAAATTGTCATTAATGCAGTTAGAGAAGACCAACTTGCGTCATCAAAGTCCACTGACACTGCTTTCTGTTTTAAGCAAGCTGGCTTCCTACCTGTCATCTGTATTACGCAGAGATGGAAGCCGAAAGCTGGTGTTTCTGTCAAGCTTTGATTGGCTTTTGGTCCTCTTGATGGAGCCTTTCAGGCGCTTGCTGAAGAATCCCTAGAATGAAAAGGCAGAGGTGAAGGAGACAAACCAACAAAGAACTTTAATTTTTTGCACTAAATTTGCAAAAGGTGTTTTTGCAAATTCTGAAGACTTGAAACAGAATCCAGCTTTTAATCTTTTTTGTATTTAATAGCTGCTTGAAACCACAATGTGATTAAGAAAAAATTTTTGTGATAATTAAACTTTTGGTTAGTATCAATTTATTTCTTTGTTTTTATACTAGTTATGTAGAAAAACTTCTAACTTTATTAACAGTTTTTTTAAAAAAAACCCAACAAAAGAACACTGACAAATACAGTCCTTTCTATGAATATGATATCAGCAATTTCGATAGAAATGACACAAAGTGATTTCCTAACTCAAGGGTAAACAAGCAAAGAGAACAAAATGTGGATAGGCCCTGGAGTGAGAAGCTACCTGGCGTACTGCAGTGATTGATAGTGACAGTGAGAACGAATGAAGCTTTATCTTAAGACTTCAAAGAAAGAATTAAGTAGTACAAGGTAATGTAGACAGCTGTACTAGTTTTTAAAAATTCATATCACTTTTGGTTTAGCTTCAACCAAACAAACAAAAAGCCAAAACAAACACAGGACCACACCTAACTTCAACGGGGAAGGGACTTATAATCCTACCAGATCCCCACAAAGAGAACTAGAAATATTTGGTGAACAGTAGCATAGACTATCATGGTGTTTTACCAAGCCAAGTAGTTTTTAAACACTAGGCATTGCTCTATTCATGAGAGAAAAAGGAAGAGAATATCTGAAATAATGACTAGAATTTTCCCAAATTAAAGTCAGACACCAAACCACAAATCCAAAGAGAATACCAACCTGAAAAAAATACTAAACTGCAAAAATAAAAAAGCGTAACAAGCATCGCCCTGCACCACATATTTCAAATTACAGAGAATCAAAGACAAAGAGAAAAAATCCTGAAAGAAGCCAGAGTAGTAAAAAAAAAAAAAAAACAACAACAACAAACTTTTACACAGAGGAATAAAGAATTATATCCAGGGGTTGGGGATTTAGCTCAGTGGCAGAGTGCTTGCCTAGCACGCACAAGGCCTCAGCCCTGAAAAAAAAAATTATATTTGACTTCTCAGAAGCCATGGAGACAAAAGAAAAGTGGAGTAAAACGTTTGAAGTATTAAGAAGAAACAAACATAAAGTCATGCCACTCTAGAATTCTCTAACCTGCAAAATCACCCTTCAAAAATGAAGTAGAGAACTTCTCAAAGATGGAGAAAATTTGTTGGTAGAACTGCCTGACAAGAAAAGTTTAAAAGAAGTTACTTAGAGAGATAAATAATATAAATCAGAAACTTAGACTTGCATAAAGAAAAAAAAAGGAAAAGTGAACTAAAATACAACCTTTTATTTTTCTTATTACTCTTTTTTTTTTTTTTTTTTGTTAAAGAAAGAGGGGCAGTGAGAGAGAGGGAGAGAAAGACAGAAGCAACTTTTTTATTTCAGTTTTTCACAAGACTTTTATTGCTGAGACTTTGTTGTATTTGTGATGCTGGGGTTTGAACTTGTATACTCGTAAGTGCCAAGCAAGTTCTGTATCCATGGAGCCACTGCTCCAGCCCCTTATTTTTCTTATTCTTAACTGATTTAAAAGATAACAATTTGTTCAAAATAATAACAGCGATAATGTATTAGATTGTGTACACTTATGCATACATAAGGAAAATTAATCACAGGAATGAATGAAGGGTAGGGAAGGAGAAATTAGAATTATTTTGTTATTATAAGGTATTTACACTATCTGTGAATAGGTACAATGTTATTTGAAAGTGAAGCTGGATTAGCTGTAAATGTATATAGCACACTCCAGGTCAACCATTAAAAAAGTGAAAGGAATTATAAATGATACAATAAGAAAGGAGAAAATAATGAAATGAAATGCCTGATTAACCATGAAAAGCAGAAAAGGAATGGGAGATGAAAAGAAGAACACAGAACAAGGGCAACAAATAGAAAATAGTAAAAAATACAGTGGATAGTATATCTAACTATATCAATAATTGCTCTGAATGTCAATTGTCTAAATATACCAATTAAAATGCCGCAGTGGATTAAAAAGCAAGACCTGACCATATACTGTTCCTAAGAAGTCTACATTAAATGTAGACACATATAAAAGTAAATGGATAGAAAAAATAAACCATGCCAATACTAACCAAAAGAAAACAACACTAGCTATATTAATTTTAGACAGAGCTGATTTTAGAGCAAAGAAAGTTACCAGGATCAAGAAGGCATTATACAATGATTAAAAATGTTAATTCTCAAAAAGACCTAGAAATCCTTAGCATGTATGCCTAACAACAGAGCATCAAAGAACATGAGACAAAAACTGATACAGTTATTAGGAGAAATAAATGAATGTACTATGGTAGTTGGATATTTCAATACCCCTCTATCAGAAGTGCGCAGACCCAACAGGCAGAAAATCAGTGAGGTCACGTTGAACTCAACAGTACCATCAATCAACTGGATATAACTGACGTCTATGAACTACTTCATCCCACAACAGCAGAATACATGTTCTTCTCAAGGTCATATGGACCATTCTAAGGCAGACCAAATTCTGGGCCATAAACACAACAAACTTAGAAGGACAGAAATCGTACAATATCTGCTTTCAGACCACAATGCAACTAAACTAGAGATTAGTAACAGAAAGATGACTGGAAAAATGTGTGGAGATAAAACAACATACTACTAAATAACTGATAGGTCAAAGAAGAAATAGGTATTAAAATACTTTGAACTATGTGAAAATGAAAACAACACATATAAATTTGTGGGATGCAGTAAAAACAGTACCTAGAGGGAAATTTATAGCATTGAATACAAAAGATTAGGAAAGAAGAAAGAAACTGGGCACAGTGATGTATGCCTGAAATCCCAGCAACTCAGGAGGTGAAGACAGAAGGATCTCAAGTTTGAGACTAGCCTTAGCAATTAAGCGAGACCTTGTCTTAAAGAAGTGCTCAGTAGTAAAGCACCCCTGGATTCAATTCCCAGTAACAACAACAACACTAAAAAAGAGAGAGAGAGAGAGAGAGAGAAAGGAGAAAGATTTAAATCAATACTGTAGGTTTCAAGTTCCACTTTAGGAAACTGGAAAAGGAAGAGAAAATTAAAACCAAAGTAAGCTTAAGAAAATAAACAATAACTACAAAAAAATAGCAGAAATTGAAAACAGGAAATAGAGAAAAATCACTGAGACTAAAAGGTGTTTCCTTGAAATTATCAACAGAATTATAAGCCTATATTGAGGCTAAAAAATAAAGATGGGGGGATATAAATTACTAACATGAGAAATGAGAAGAGAACATCACCTACAGATCCCGTGGGCATTAAAGTGATAATAAAGAAATAGTATAAACAATTCTGTATCCAAAAATTTGATAATCTTGATGAACTAGACCAAAATTCTTTGAAAGAAACAATTTGCCAAACTCACAAGAGAAGAAATAGCCCGGATCCTCAAGCATGCCAGGCAAGTGCCCTACCACTGAGCCACTACTCCAGCCCTGAAACAGCCTATCTGAGAAGGACTATATCTAGCAAAGAGATTGAAGCTGGTGAAGGTGATCACTGTCCCAGCTACTCAGGACGATGAGGCAGAAGAATCATCTGAGTCCAGGAGTTCAAGGCCGGCCTGGGAACACAGTGAGATCCTTCCTCTTTCTCTCAAAAAAGGAAAAAAAAAATTCAGTAAATAATAACCTTCAAAACAAAAACAACAAGGTTCAGATGGATTGCCTGGTGAATTATACCAAACATTTAAGAAAGAAATTAAGAAATTATACTAATTCTCTACCATTTCTTTCAGAAAATGAAAGCAGAGAGAATACTTTCTAACAGTTTTAGCTTCACCAAAAATCTTAGTGGAAGGTACAAAAAATTTCCCAAAAATCTCTGTCCCAATACATGTACAGCTGAAGTGGAAAATTTATTACAAATGACAAATATGAATCTATATTGGCATCATTATTACCCAAACTCCAGTTTCCATTATGGTTCACTATTGGTGTTATGCATTCTATGGTTGTGGACAAATGTAGTGATATATGTCCATCATTATATTATTATGAAGAGTGTTTACTGTCCTAAAAATCTCTGCTCAACCTATTCATCCCTTATCACCCCTAACACCCGTCCCTGGTAAGGTAATCTTTTTTTCCCCCGAGAGAGAGAGAGAGAGAGAGAGAGAGAGAAAGAAAGAGAGAGAGAAAGACACAATTTTATTTAGTTTTTCATGTGGCCTCCATGGCTCTGATACTTTGTTGTATACGTAGTGCTGGGGTTGGTGCTTACATCCTCACGCATGCCAGGCAAGCACGATAACTGCCAGGCCACCACTCCAGCCCCTCTGGTAATCTTTTTTTTTTTTTTTTTTTTTTTTTTTTTTTTAAGGAAGAATCAACTTTATTTAGTTTTCAAGGTGTCCCTCACCACTCAGGCACTTTGTTCTGTACGTGGTGCTGGGGTTTGAACCTGCACGCTTGCGCATGCTGGGCAAGTGCCGTAACTGCTAAGCCACTGCTCCAGCCCCCTCTGGTAATCTTCTGACTGACTCCAGTTTCACTCTTTCCAGGATGATTCTAAGTTGAAATCATACAGTAGGCAGACTTTTCAGAATGGCTTCTTTCACCCTGTAACGTGTATCTAAATTTCCTAAACTCTGCTTTGTTTTTGTTTTTTCAGTCTCTGCTTTTTACTTTTTAGCAGTTTCTAATGAGATGTCAAGCTCATAGATTCCTTCCTCAGCTGTGTCCTACTAATAAGCACATAAAAGGCATTCCTTACTTCTGTTGTAGTGTTTAATCTCTAGCAGTTTTCTTTTGTTCCTTTTTAGAATTCCCACCTCTTTGCTTATATTCCATCTGTTCTTACATGCGGTATACTTTATCCAGGAAAGCCCTCAGCACACTAATAATAATTGTTTTAAGTTCTTGATCTGATACTTTCAATATCTGGTCCTGATGCTGTGCAGTCTCTTTAAACTACGTTTTCTCACCGTGTAGTATGTCTTGTCATTTTTTTTTTTTTTTGATAGTGGGACATGATCTAAGGTGGAAAGTACTACAGTAAACAGGCTTCTTAGTAATGCGGTGGTATGTGGAGGGGGGAGTAACTGTAGTCTACAGTTCTATGATTAGGTCTCAGTCTTTAAGTGTACCTGTGATTCTTGACTGAACTTCGTAAGTGCTTCTCAGCTCCTCCTTACTACACACCTGCCTCCTTTTGGTGAGATGAGATGGCTAGAGAGGGCTGAAGTCAGGTATGTCCCTTCCTCCTGACAGGTTTTGGTTAACTAATTTTTCTTGAGAGCAGTCCTTGTTCAGAAGGACAGAATACGTTGGCATTATTTAAAAATGGTTGCCTTCTCTCCTCTCCCTGCCAAGTAGAGCAAAGGGAATTTTTCTCTGCTATTCACCATAAGAACCTGGTAAAGTTCCAGGAAGATAAACTAAAAAATAGTACACCTCTTACTAGGGCTTCTTGGAGGTTTTTTTTTTTTAAATTTTTGAACAACCATACAAGTTTTTAACAAAATAATATAAAGTGTGTATAGTTTCTGGATATTAGATTTACCCCCAAGAGTGCCCCCCCATTTACCACCCGTATCCCTCCCTTCCCTTACCCACAATATCTCTAAAAAAGTATTAGGTTGTATAATATTACACCTTATCTGGATTTAACACATGATACTAGACCACCTTTCTCAATGGCCAGGGTCTAGTTCTTAGCCTCCACAGATGAGGGCAGACATTCAACCCTTGGTTCTCTGGGTTAAGCTGATTTTACTCAGCATAATTTCTTCCATAGCCATCCATTTACCTTCAAAGGCTGCAATATCATTGTTTCTAATTGCTGTGTAAAATTCCATGGTATATATGGACCACAGTTTTTGGATCCATTCATCCAGTGAGGGGCATCTGGGTTGTTTCCATAATCTAGCAATTGTAAATTGAGCTGCTATGAACATAGATATTGCTGTGTCACTATAATGTGCTGATTCTAAATCCCCTGGAAAAATACCAGGAGTGGAATAGCAGGATCATATGGTGGGTTCATCCCTAGTTTTTTGAGGATTCTCCACACTGCTTTCCAGAGGGGCTGTACCAGTCTGCAGCTCCACCAAAAGTGTGTTAGTGTGCCTATCTCTCCACAGCCCCTTCAAGCATCTATTATTGTTTATTTCCTTCATTTTTGCCATTCTGACTAGCATGAGGTGATATCTTAATATAGTTTTCACTTGCATTTCTCTGATTACTAGTGATTGAGAGCACTTTCTCATACATTCATTGCCTTGATCAATGTCCTCTGTTGAGAAGTTTCTATTTAGCTCTTTGGCCCATTTATTAATTGGGTTGTTTGTGTTTTTGTAGTTGAGATTTTTGAGGATTTTGTAGATTCTGGATATGAGACCCCTGTCAGAGGAATCATAGCCCATGATTCTCTCCATTTCTGTAGGAAACCTCTTGACTCTTTTGATTGCTTCCTTGGCAGTACAAAAGCTTTTTTAGCTTTATGACATCCCATTCACTGATTTTTGACTTTACTTCCTTCACTTTAGTAGACATGTTGAGAAAGTCTTTGCCTACTCCCAAATGCTGAAGTGTTGGGCCTAATTTGTCTTCCATCAGTTGCAAGGTAGCTGGTTTAATTCCTAGCTCCTTGATCCATTTTGATTTGATTCTCGTGCAAGGAGAAAGATATGGGTCTAATTTCAGCTTTCTTCAAGTGGCTGACCAGTTTGTCCAGCACCATTTGTTGACGAGGCTGTCTCTCCTCCATGTAATATTTTGTCCCCCTTTGTCAAAAATCAGATGTTTAAAGATTTGAGGGTTTGTTTCAGGGTCTTCTATTCTATTCCATTGGTCTTCTTTCTTATCTTGATACCAGTACCATGCTGTCTTTGTTACTACGGCTCTATAGTATAGTTTTAAATCTGGTATGGCAAAACCACTAGTTTCATCTTTCTTGCTTAGTAGTGTTTTGGCAATTCTTGGTTTATTATTGTTCCAAATGAATTAGAGAATTGTTTTTTCTATGTCTGTAAAGAACGACATAGGTATCTTTATAGGGATAACATTAAATCTATATAAAGCTTTTCGGTAGAATGGCCATTTTTATTATATTAATTCTGCCTAACCAAGAGAATGGGACATCTTTCCATCTTCTTAGGTCATCTTGGATTTCATTCTTCAATGACCGATAATTTTTTTTAATCTCTCAGACTTTTCTACACTGAGGTTCCAGCAACCCATCAATTACAATTAAGTTTTCCTACCCAGAAACAATGCTTGCTTTGAACTTTTGAGGAATGGCACAATGCTGTATCTATCTTACCATCTACCACAGTATTTAAACCTCAGTAAATATTATATATGTGCAAAATATATATTTAAAATTATGTTTGTTTTAGGAATACAGATATGGGAAAAGTTTAAAATGGTACAGTGGGCACATCATTGTGGCAACAAAATTTACTACAAAATTCTGTTTTCATTTTCCTGATGTAACTAAAAAAAGTTGTTTTTTTTTTTTTTAACCTGAAAATACTCTTTCCCTTAGAGCACTATTTGGTAGTTTTTTATTCTCCTGTACCCAATACCAGGAAGAAGAAGCTGGGCTTTTCCTAACTTATCATGACTGCTTCTAAACTAGTATTCCATAAAATAAAACTATGTCTTAGAGTAAAATCATATTTTTTTGAGATTCACAACATCTTGATTTAGCTTCCTTTACCTCTCTTTGCTGTTCTCATATTTCTTCTTGTCTCTCAACGTCCTTTATTCAGATGGACTTTAGACCCTACCTAGGTCTACCCTACCTGTCTCTTTATTCCTAATGCCACATCAGGAAATTATCAGGTAGTGATCTGTCTAGTGGTCTAGCTTCATAGTTCCTTGACTGCAATAACCATTATCTTCTCCTCTGGACACACAATTATAGCTACACTTATCATTCAGATACCATCCATCTCAGACATCTTAAAAGACAATATTCTTTGGATTTTTCCCCTAAATATATATCTTTCACATACCTTTCCACTGCACCTCTCCTCAACTCATAGAAATCTACAGTCTCTTGATCACCGTTTCCTTCCTGTTTTTTTTTTTTTTTTATCATCCTACTCTCTTTTCCTCCTCTATTCAACTTGGCCAATTATCTGAAATTATTCAATTATCAACATCCTCCATTTTCTTAATGATCAGCTATCCAAAATCGAAACTGGATGTTTAAATTAATCTTTCTGGTCCCATAACCAAACTATTCAGAAAGATCACACAGCAATGTAAACTGGTACCACTAAGAAACCTTTATCTTTGAGTTTGTCTTCTACTGTCCCTCTACCCTGGAAGAATCATGCACTGAGCCTGTTCTGGGAAAGTTCAGTGCATATACTATGCTTGATTGCCACCTCTTCTGAGCAATTCCTTATGTACAGGTCATTATACTTCACACCATGCAACTCTTCTGCCCTCGCTCTGACTGGATCAGAGTGGATAAGTGACCTAAAAACATTTACAAGTAGTCATCGTAAGAGCTCTGTGTACAGGACATGATATCTGGTAATTACTTTGTACTCTAGCTTGATTTCTGTCTCTTCCTTGATTCATCCTTTATATTTTAGTAACTCTAAAAGCCTATAATTCTCCATATTCAAAATTCACAAGACCTCCTTCTTCCTAGACTCTCATTGTGATAGTCACACTGGCTCAGTTGTTCCTAGTTATGTGACCCTTGATTGGTCATAACTTCCAAATTTCAGATTCTTACCTGCAACAAGAAGATTTAAAAATCATCTTCACAGAGTCATTTTAGGAGTAAGATAATAGAATACAAAAGTGTTTTTTTTTAACTTTGATTTTTTTTTGTGTGTGTGTATGTGCTGGAGATCAGTCCCAGAGCCTCACACATACTATAAAAGTGTTTTTTAAAATAAAGGAAAATGAATACTTACAAACACTACCTGAACATGAATCTAGCGTGGAAGACCAGTGAACAGGTTGGCAGAATCACAGTTTTTGCTCCATTGTACCAAAGGAAGTGAAGGAAACTAGGAATAAGTTCCACAATAGCAAAGATTTATGGCTGTTATGTTCCATGACAGTCCCCAGTGCCTATAGGGATACTTGGTACACTGTAAGTGCTAAGTAAACATCTATCAACTGAATGAATTTACTGTACGCTTTCTCTGTATTAGCAATGGCTAGATGTTTTCCAATATGTAATACCATTTAATTCATGCAGCCACTCCATGAAGCAGGGATTTTGTGACTTGCTTAAGTTAATTGATTCCAAGTTAAGATTTAAACCCAGTATATGCTAGTATTTAAAAAATTCATTCATTTGTACATTTACTGAACATCTATTATTCATCAGATTACTTTACACATTTCACACATATCAGTGAACAAAAACAAAAACCCTAGCCTTCATTAAGCTTATGTACTAGAGTAAGAGAATGTAATAAAAACAAGTGCTACAATAAATGAAACACAGCCATGTAACGGGGCTGGTGATATCAAGTGGTCAGGGTTCGCCCTGCAGAGGAACATTACACCTGAGTAAAGATCTGAAGAAGGTGAGTTAGCTTAAAGATATCAAAGGGAAAGCATTCCAGGCTGTGGAGACAAGCTGGGCAAACCCTGTGAGGAAGAAGCAAGCCTATGATGTTCAAGGAGCCTAGGAGTCAGTGTGGTGAAAGTGATAGGAGGTGGTAGGAAAGAGCCAGAGAGGTAGCAGTGGTGGTGCAGCAGTGAGGGTGTTGTGGTAGTGTACATCGTAGAGACTACTGTATGGACCTCTCCTTTTCTTCTGAATGTGAGAGGAAGCCATGTCCAAGGAAATCAACAATGAGAGAAGACAGTTTAAAGTAGTCATAAATAAATAGCGTTTGATTTTCTGAAAAAAAGACTTTTAGTTATGAAAACTAACATGTGTACTGATTTACTGTGAAGTTTAGAGCAAGGATGTGCAATGTAAGAATGGTTCATTTTCTTTATGAACAGTGGATCACATTTTAAAAGCCAAAATACAAAGAAGGTATATAGATGCCATCAAATAGATGTCAAATGGTAGAGTAGAACTTTGAGACCAAGCAGCCTGACTCTTGAACCCTTTGCTTTTTAACCACTATGTTATACTAATTCTCCATATTCTAATTTCTCTTCAAATATTCTAAGCACTATAGCTTATTGTCCCAATATGTACTTAATCAAATTTCTACATAAATCTTATAGAATTATATATCACAAAGAGCCAGGAACGTAATATAAATCAAAATATTAGAAAAAAAGAAAACAAGCAAAATCTAAAATATAGAACTACCAGTGTGACATTTGATTTGCAAGAATCTGTCTCTGGGGTTTCTATCTATATAAATTCAGTAGGTGAAATCCTACTGAAATTACTTTCACATGTAACTAAATCTGCAGTCTCTGAGTATAAAAGAAAAAACCCTCAAATATAAAATTTAAAACTATATGGATGTCGAGAGGAAAATGCTTTTTTTCTCTTCAGTTATAAACACCTCTTATAAAGATACAAATAATGTAAATGTTTCTTCTATAAGCTTACCCTTTCAATCCAACAGCATAAATGGAAACAAAAGAAAGACCATAAAATTGATTTTATCCTCCCTTAACCAACTTAATCTGAAAGCATTCTTAAAAAACACTCAAAACAACTCCCACCTTATCCAATTCCCCTCTGAAATGCTGTTTCCGCCCTCTAAAATTCTTAAAAATAGTAGAAAATTTATCATTTAAAAAAACTACATTGTCATAGCAAATAATATGACTAAAATGACTTACTTTAATTATTTGGTACTCAGTATTTCCTTCAAAATAAGGCTTACAGCAGGCAACTGTGAGTGAAAGAAAAAGTCTAGTTCTGCCTTTCTCTGGAGCTTGGTAAATGTTAAGACAATGATAATAAATGGTGTTCACTACCCAGAATCTGAAGTAACCCCGGAAGACTGAACTTGGCTAACTGGGCATGATTGGTAGCTGAAATAAAACAGCTGCTACGCAACCACTCTCAGAAGCCTCTGAGGTAGTAATGAGACACAGGCTTGCAGGCATGCTGCACTCCTGCTGTTCCCTTAAGACAGGGAGAAGTGGAGACAGGGAAACAAGGCGTCACCTTCCACATGAAAACACAGATATGTGCAACAAAACCCTGGATTTTGTTGAGACTAAGAAAGGCCATTCCACGTGAGAATAGGACACTATTACAGTAATTTGAAGTGATTATTTTTAATAGCAGTTCCTTAAAATGTTATGATTCACATTAAGAAAACTGTACCTTGTCAACTATCAAGGACCCAGATAAGAACTGTCTTCATTTTTGCTGTTAGTTTTAGTTAGTAAATTAATCTATATATTTTGCATATTTTAGTAGTACATTTTATCTTAGATTATAATTATCCAAGAAAACTTTTTGTCATATATAAATCATTTCCTTTGATGTTATTTTTAGTATAATTTAGGAACTTGTTAGATGTTCAATAAATATTGACTAAAACAACTATACAAAAATTAACAAGGAAAAGGAAAGGCAATGAAGAAAGTTACACTTAATTTTTCAGAGATCATATCTTGAGTTTATCTTCATAACTGGAAGTTCAAACCAGATGGAAAACTCTAGGTGACAAGAATAACAACAAAAAAACAAACAGCTGAGAAGTGCTTGAGTTAATAATTTCATCAGTGTAACTTTCCCCTAGTAGTTCTGTTTTTGTTTCTGACTTTCCTCTGCAGCTTAAGCACAAAGGGAAACATTTCTAGCACAGATTATAGCTTTCTTTAAGCTAAGAGCTAGACAATTAGCGGAGTGGGCTGCATGCGTTTGCTTTTGTAGTGCTAGGGCCTGAACCCAGGCCCTTAGGCACATGCTAGGAAAGCACTACAACTGAGCTACATTCCCAGCCCAGTGATCTACATTTTAAACAAACTTTCAGTGTGATGCTTTTTTTATTAAGCAAAGCAAAACTTTTCTCATGAAACATATAAAGCACAGAAATTAATAAACATATCCATTAATCAGACTGAACCAATGTTAATATATATATATGTATGTGTGTGTATGTGTGTATACATATATATATGTATTTCTCTCATCTTCAGCTCCTAGAAACCACTAATCTGATATATCCCTATTAGTTTTATTTTTTCCAGAATGTCATATAAATGGAATTAGGGAGTGTAAGGTCTTCTTTTCACTTGGGATAATACTTTAACAATCTAGTAGTTAATTCATTTTCTTTTAAAAGAGAGAGGGACAGTGAGAGAGAAAAACAATCAATTTTTATCTAGTTTTTCATGTGGCCTTCATTGCTCCTACACTTTGTTGTGTATGTGGTAGTGGGGTTTGAACCTGTGTCCTTGCATATGCCAGGCAAGCACTGTAACCATTGAGCCACAGCTCCAGCCCCAGTTCATTAATTTTTATTCCACTAAATGGTGATACCAAACTTTCTTTATATATTTGCCAACAAATAGACATTCGGGTTGTTTACAGTTTGGGGCCATTAAAAATATTTGCAAACAAGATTTTATGTGGATATGGTTTGGGTGTTACTGAATTAAAAGCCTGGCTGGAAATTCACATACAAATAACAGAAATAATTAACAACTTTTAAAGAGGATAAGACATTTAGTAAGATGGAGTGGGGGAAAGTTATTGAGAAAGGAAGGAATCCTTGATTTTTTTTTCCTTTTAGATATGAAATAATTTTAGATTTATATATTTATTATCTTAATAGTCATACTCTGAACTTGCATAAGATCAACACAATCTGTTAATTATAAGAAAACATATATTACAGAAGTAAATATTTCAGCTACCAAACGTTTCTTCTTTCGATGGTTTTGTTTTAATAATTTTTCCAGTGCCAATTTTTAGATATTTATTAATTACTATTATTTTTATTTTTGATACTGGGGATTGAATCCAAGGATGCTTAACCACTGAGCCACATCCCAAGCCACTTTTGCTTTTATTTTGAGACAGGGTCTTGTTAAGTTGCTCAGGGCCTCACTAAGTTGCTGAGGCTGGCTTTAAACTTGCGATTCTTCTGCTTTAGCCTCCAGAGCTGCTGGGATTACAGGTGTATGCCACCACGCATGGCTTAGACATTTACATTTACAGAAAATTTTGAAAACTATTATAGAATTTCCCTTTGCCCAACTCCCCCTAATCTTACATAACCTTAGTATAGTTATAAGAACTCAGAAACTAAAACTTAATTAGGATGTCGCCAGTTTTTTCCCTGTATCACTGTTCTGCTACTACAACAAATCACCACAAATACGGGAGCTTAAAACAGTACAAATTTATTACCTTGCAATTCTGTAGGTCAAAAATCCACCTAGATCTCGCCTAGGTGCCAGCAGTTCTGCATTCCTTTCTGAAGGTCTAAGGGAGAGTCTCTTGCCTTTTCCAGCTTCTCAAGGCCACCCACATTTCTTGTGGTCCTTTCCTTCATTTTCAAAGGTAGCAGTGTTACATCTCTGTGAAAGGTTTTCAGCTTTTAAGATCTCACGTGATTGAACTGGACCCACATAATCTAGGATAATCCTCAATCACATCTGTAAAAGTCTGTTTTACCTTGTAAGATAATACAGTCATAGGTTCTGCATGTCAGGATGTCATATCTTTAGGAGGGGTGCATTATTCTTTCTACATATACAATAGTTTATTACTTTCTTGAGCAGGTATTTAGGTTATTTTCAGAATTTTGAAACTACAATGCTGTAGTGAATAACTTTGTGTGTCCTTATTTCATTTTGGTGAAGACATACGTTCAAGATGGATTCCCAGAAATGAGACTGCTGTGAAGAGTACATGCTGTCACTCCAGAAGGGTTGTACCAGTCTGCCTTTCCGCCTTTCCTTCACCAATGTCTGAGAGTGTCTGCTTCCCATAATCTTGTCAACTGATTTTATTGCCATACTTCATAGTTTCTGTCACTTGGAAAGGTAAAATGGCAACTCCACCTCCACATTGTTGGTGGGTTTTTTTTGTTTTTTGTTTTTTTTTGTTTTTGTACTGGGAATTGAACCCAGAGGCACTTAACCACTGAGCCACATCCCCAGCCCTTTTTATTTTTCGAGACAGCGTCTCGCTAAGTTGCTGAGGCTGCCTTTGAATTTGTAATCCTCCTACATTAGCCTCTGGAATTACTGGAATTACAGTCACGTTCTACCATGCCTGGCTCTATATTGCTTTAAAGTTTGTATTTCTCTGCATACAAAAGAGAGTTTGAACATTATGTTCAGGACAATTTTTAATTTTTTTGAAAATACCTTCCAGCTGTATGTGTAAGACGTACATGAAACCTGAAATAATTTCATTTCTTTTTTAAAGAGAGGGACAGTGAGAGAGAGAGAGAAAAAAAGAGACAATCAAATTTTATTTAGGTTTTCATGTGGCTTTTGTTGCTCCGACACTTTGTTGTGTATGTGGTGCTGGGGTTTGAACCTGTGTTCTTGCACATGCCAGGCAAGTGGTGTAACAACTGAGCCACTGCTCCAGCCCCTATCATTTATTTCTTAGAATGATCTGTTTGTGTCTTCTATTGAGTTTGGTCATTTGTCTCTCATCTTTTAATATTTTTAAAGAAAGTTATAAATATTTCTTTCCCAGTTGACTGATAGCCTTTTAATTTTGATTCAACACTTTTTTTGCCAAACAATAAATTTCTTTGTGTGTAATTTATCAGCATTTTTTTAAACATATAGATCCCTAATCCATTTGAAGTTTAATCTGATATACATCTATTTTTATCTTTATCCAAATGTTTACTCAGTTGTCTGTATACCACTTATTCCTTTTGAGACACTGGGGATTGAACCCAGCCCTTTTTATTTTGAGATAGTCACCTTAAATTGCTGAGGCTGGCCTAGAACTTAAAGTCCTCTTGCCTTAGCCTCCACAGTCAGTGGTATTACAGGCATATGCCACAAGCCAGGGAACCATTCTTGATTTCTCTAACAGGACTTGGTCTCTCTCACTTCTGATTATCTAAGACCTTTCCCTCTGTCTTGACCTATAATTAGTTCTATTACTATTTTATACCCCCTTCTGAATCTTAACTCAGGATTGAACTGAGTACATCTTTACATTTCTGCAATGCTTAGCACATAGTGGGCTAATATATATTTGCAGAATGCTAATAATGATCGCTCTGAATTAATAAGAAAAGTTCAATTCACTCAAGAAAGTAGGGAAATAATTAATACATTTGAGAGGAAAACCCCCCTCAAAATTATTTAACCCCCAAATGTGGTGTTTAAAGAGGAAAAGTTCAGTATTTAGAACATTCAGTTCAGCAGACCATCTCACAATTTTTTATTATTAATGAAGTATATGTTTTCTCATGACTATCAGAAATGTTGATGTTACTCAAGTTGAATATGAAGGAAGTTGGCTTTAAGGAACAAAATAATGAGAAATGACAGGTCAAAACTAAGAACATTCTTCCAAACTGAGGCCTATGAGACTATCAGACAGTCTCCCAGAGGTTATCATGGGAGCCTGAAAAAAGCATTAGATAATATAATGTGAAAGACACTTTCATCATTGTTAGGGGACATGGACTACATGATTTTTTTTTTTTTTGAGAGAGAGGAGAAAGTGAGAGAGAGGGAAAGAGAGAATCAAATTCATTTTTTTCATCTGGCCTTTGTTTCTCTGACACTTAGCTGTGTATGTGGTGCTGGGGTTTGAACCTGAGTCCTCATGCATGCCAGGCAAGCACTGCAACCACTGAGTCACTGTTCCAGCTCCGGACAACATGAATTTAATTGATGTTTTCCATCTCTCATTTCTAGGACTCTAAGAATAATAGTATCACAGATGGAGGGAGGCTGGAGATTTATTAGTTACTTCACTTAAAAACCCCTCTTACTGCTTTTTCTTTTTCTTTTTCTTTTTTAAAGAGGGGGACAGTGAAAGAGAGAGAGAAACAATTTTATTTAGTCTTTCATGTGGTTTTTGTTGCTCCGACACTTTATTGTATATGTGGTGCTGGGGTTCAAACCCGTGTCCTCGCGCATGCCAGACAAGCACAGTAACTGCCAAGACACTGCTCCAGCCCCTCTTACTGTCTTTGATGAAACCAAATACACCTAAAAGCCATATTACGGATGGTGGTAAACGAACAATAAAATTACTCTTTAATGTCTATCAGGATGTGCTGTTTTGGGCATGGAATAAATGGGATAAGGGCAAAATACCTTATGGAAAAAATTTTATGGCATTACTTCTAGAGGGTATTTCCTAACTGTACTGTTTTTAATGCTACAAAAATTTTACATTATGAATTTAGCCACCAAAATGTTAATAAATTGGTTCTTAGCATACGGTCCCTTTTCATCTGCAAACCTCCAAAGATCTTTAAATATTTATATTTCATTATTATAAGAAAATAAAGACCTCGGAAGAGGTCAAACAAATTGTTCTTGATGATATGAGTGAGATGTTAGCTGCCTTTTCTAGGTAAAAATCTTTAAATGCTAATAATATTAAATCCTTGCTCTGGTACTCTGGCACAATTAAAAAGGCAGGTGACACAAGCCTTAGATCACATGGTCAGAAAAGTACAGAGTCTTTTTTAACTGCAGCCAGCTGATTTTTATGGGCAGGTGCTTCTAAGTAATGACAGTCTCACTGATGACACAAGATAGGAGCCCAGGTAGCTAGAACAGATCATCAGGTTTTGAGCTTCACTTTGCTGGCTACTGTCTCTTTTTTTTTTTTTCTTATTTAAAATTTTAGAAGTTGAGCAGCAGACCACATTAATACACAGCTGATTTTGCGCAAACTCAAAAGAAAGACAGTTTCCAAGAGTCATTCTGTCATTATGCTCACAGAGCTTCTATAGAAATAAAATTCTTTCTTTTACTCACTACATTGCATCCTTCTTAATTCTATTTCATTTAACAGTTTAAATGTAGTCTTTTACAAAGTAAAAAGATAGGAGATGTTGAGAAATTAAAACCAATAACTGATGAAGATAAAGGTTAATGTCTTTGCAATTTGTATACCTTGGAAAATCATGAATGCTACCCATAAGATAAATAAGATATAGTAAGGACCTTCTAGAAGATGGTTTCTAAATTGACTGTATAGAATGAATAAAATCACTGAGTGTGTATTCCTAATGTTTACTTATAAAATATAAGAATGTTCTGACATGACTATGAAACATTCAATAACATAAAAATTTAAAAAATTTAAAAAATCAAACATTTAATTTTTTTTGGGCACCTCACATGGATTATATGTGTACACTCTGAGGTATACACAGACCATCAACTAGAATATTATGGACCAGGGAAAGCAATTATACAAATAATAGCCCTACAATATACGAGTATCAGTGCTATAATGGATAGATGCATACTCCTTTGGAAAGCTGGAGATTAAAGTTAACATCTAAAAAAGGAAAGGAGACACTGGAGCTGAGTTTTAAATGACGAGAATACTTTTAGAAGGTAGACTTCCTAGGAAGAAATGTGCAGGGATTGGAGAAAATTTGGGGAACTATTAGGTCTAATAAAGAGTTAGAGGTGGGGATGGGGATATTGTGTATTAGGAAACAAGCCAAAAGGGGCAGTCAAAAGACAATGAAAGGCAGTGTGAGTTAACTTTGGTTTTTATCTTCTGTAAAAGTTGTTTAAATCAAAAAGCTTCAGCAGGAGACTGATGCTTGTTGAAGAAAAAGCTGTTTCTGCCTGAAGACATCCAAAAGGGAAGGGAGGTGGGAACCCAAAGAAAAGGAAGAACCTATTGTGCAACCTAAATAAAATGTATAAAATTTGATTACATTCATGGAATGGGATTATATAAAGCTACTGAAAGACTTTAAACAAGGCAGAGGCAAGTATGACCCCACTATGCAAGCCAAATAAATGTATAAAATTTGATTACATTCATGGGAATGGGATCACAGAAAGCTACTAAAAGACTTTAAACAAGGCAGAGGCAAGTAATCAGTTTTAGATTTCAAAGGGACCACTCTGGCAGCAGTGTGACGGCTAACCAGTGTGACAAGGAACTGCAGGCCATGAGATTAGGTAAGACTCCCTACTGTACTAGATAAGATCCGCAGCACAATTAAAGGGGTTCAGTGTAAAATGAAAGTGTAGGAGCAACTGCAGGAAAACAGGCCATTAAAGATGCTAAAGTAGTAACCTTCCCTCTCTTCAGCACTCTCTGTCTTTACCTGTATGGTGCTTTTTATCCACTATTTGATATCACACTTCCTTACAGGATAAGTGTAGACCATCTCAGGTGCCTGAAGTCTCAGCTGATGACTTGGCTTGGGGATTGGCACTGGTTGCCAGGTTCCCCCTTGCCAGCCACCAAATCCACTTGCTGTGCCCTGGTCCAGGGCAGGGAAGTTGAGCCAGGTTTCTTCCTTCCCCATGGTTGCCACTGTGACTCACTATGTACCTGGATCTCCCCACTCCCCCGCCATGCCATGGTAGCCTCTAGCCAGCCACTAGACATCCTTATATCTGACAGTCAGATGGGTAAAGGCTGCCTTACCAAGCCCTGGCCAAATGCAGCCTAACCCCTATCTTCTTCATGCCTGTACAGAGGCCCTTGCCAGGGTCAGAGAGTGACTGTTGTGGCTGGGTGAAGTGAAGAGAGGGAGGCAGGATGGGATATCAGGAGGAAAAGAAGTGGGCAGTAGAGAATCCACCCTAGGCAGGCAACGGACCCCAGATCCACACATTGCTCCATTATCCCACTGGACTTCACTTACAAAACAGATCCAAAGATCAATCATTAAGGATTTAGACATGACAACCACAAAGCATTAAACTTCATGTACAGGACTGAGTACAGGCCCTAGAAGCCGCACTAGTCTCATATTAATGAAGTTGGTCTTCATACTAGTTCAAACACCAGCAACTAAAGTGAGTTAATAGCACTGAGGCTGGAAAGGGGGGGTGGATGACTTTGAAGAGAAGCAGAAAAGAAGACCTGGTGACTAATTTTCAGAGAGAAGGAAGAGCATGTTATATGACCCAGGTTTTTGACTCTTGGAATTGAAGAAATTTACTATAAAGTAAATTTCTTTCTAACTATGAAGTTAGAAAGTACAGTGGGGGAAGTTTTTGGGGAAAAACAAGTGAATACATTTGAATTTAAATTACTATGGGACATCAGAACAAGCCATAGTAGAATGCAGAGAACTGTTTAGAAGGATGTTTGCCAAAACTGCATCCCATTCTATTTCCTGATTTGTTGATCATTAATTTCACTGCTAGAGAAAAATCACAAAAGATTCTTCTAAGATGAGATCCTGGCAGAATCACATTAAACAAGCCCACATATAAAATATAAGAACGGATAGGCAGAGTAAATACAAAGTGAAAAAACTTAAGCAATTTATCTAAAGGACAGAAACTTATGGGAAAAAGTATAAGGTATATACATAAGACATGAATAATACTGAAGATTTGAAAATTTGTTGATAATTTGCAAAAATTTTTAAAAATCCACTATTATGATACTGCTATACTTTGTCTTTTTCTTTTCCTTTTTTGCAGTGCTGGGGATTGAACCCAGGGCCTTGCTAAGCAAGTGCTTTACTATTTCTAGGCCTTTGCTTTTTTTTCTTTTTAAACTAAATGTTATGCTTCCTATTTTTATATCCTTGAATAAAAGTATATGATATTGAGCTGGAGCGGTGGTTCAGCAGTTACAGCGCTTGCCGGGCATGCCCAAGTACACAGGTTCAAACCCTAGCACTGCATGCACATCCACGTGTCAGAGCAATGAAAGCCACAAGAAAAACTAAATAAAAATTGATTCTGTCTTTCTCTCTCTCACTGTTCCTCTCTCTGAAAAAAAAGTTTATGGTATTATCTTTCTTATAGCAGATAATCTGCATAGAAAAGCAACTAGGCAACACGTCAATAATGAGTATCTAAAAAAGTTTGTACAAAAAAGCTGCCAACTTATAATGCATTTTGGTGTCTCCCGCTTATCTTCCCCCTCAACTACATTTGTTTAATCTAACATCTAAATCACTATTACTTCAATTTCCTAAAGACTAATGATGCGATCATCTTTTCATGTGCGTATTGGTCATCTGTTTATTTAAATACTTCTTTGGAGAAGTATTTAAATCCTTCTGGAGGCTATTCAACAGGTTATTCAACAGCCTGACCAAAAAAACCTTTTTAGTGTTATTTTAGTCTTGTAATACTCTCAGAATGAAGTACCTTTAAAATGAAATCAGGAAATGTTTACCATGCAACATACAAAGCATTTAAAAATATAGTGTGCTGGTACTGGTACTATTTATAGAATTGAAGGGTGCTGTGGGAGGAGAGCTCCTCAGGGCATTATTCTTCATCAGCAGTGCTCACACCTTGCTGGAGAGCAAGTGCATCTGAGACGGGCATAAACACTTTTTGCACAGCTAACCCCAGCAAAATTGAGAAGTTGGCAAGTTTTCCTTTCCTCATCTCTAGCTTCTGAACTTCTCTAAAAGAGGAAAGAAAGCATTTGATACCACTTACACATATCAGGTATACTTTGTGGTTAATTTTTATGCTTTCTTAAATAGACATTAACCTCTCAACTCATTTAACTCTATTGTAACTTTCTCCTCCCTTGTTAAAGCCTAGCAGGAGAAACTTTGCTGTGAGGGGAGAGAGCTTATAATACAGTTTCTATAAGAATGGGCCATAAATGAGTACACCTCATCCTCAAAAACAGCCCTCTTCCCCTAGGGAGGACAAACTGAAATCCAAAGTTAGGGCTGATTCAAGCCTACTTCTTGGAATTACCACAGATTAAGGAGGGTTTCTGTTCTCTTGGGTTGCTTCAAGCTAGATCCGTGGCAGTATTCTCTGCGAGCGTGCTGCTTTGTCCTCCAGTTATCCGTCAATCCCAATTCTGTTCCTTTAAGGGGTAATATCTAACCTAATTCAGTTTTCCTCAGCTCCAAATTTCTACATTTTATAATTTTATAATATTTATAATTAAGTTTTAAAATTATGCCTACTCTGATTATAAAAGGTGGAGTTAACATTTAATATCGTTAGACACTAAATTTTTCTTTTTTCACATGTTTTGTTATGCTATTTTTACCTCTGGCAATAACATGTTGACACATAAATGTATGTTCATATGTTATATATTTTATACACATATGAATACAAGTACGCTCTTTTATTAAAAGAGGTATCACCATAGGGTGATCCTATTACGGATCTTAACCCCACACAGATGGTCAGTGAGCATCAGGAGAAAAGACATACGGACTCTCTAGGCACAGGGCACAGAGGGAAATAACATGAAGTGTTTTCCTGGAATATGATAGCAAGAAGAACATACAAACTGAAATGGTTGTGCAGCGTGGAAGCTACAAATTCAGTTTCATTGTTTTAACCCTAGGACAGATTCTTAGGCTGGTTAGAGGTCACTGTGTCACAGGAAAGCAAGTAGTGTGCAAATTTAGACTGGTAATCTGATGACGGTAACCACACAGGTGATCAACTGATACGCAGTGCAGCAATTCACACATGAGTAATAGAAAGACACTAAGAAAACACTGCTTGTTAGTTTCTTCAGTCAGTCTTGAAGGTACAAAGAAAGCACTTTTGTTCACAGGTAAGACACTAACTAACATGAGTTCCTAATAGTTTGCCGATCATTTAGACAAATCATTTAGACCCTGGATTGCATATAATCATCTGGGGGGCGGGACTGGGGCTCGGCAGGACTGGGGCTCAGCAGTAGAGCGCTTGCCTGGCCTATGCCAAGGCCCAGGTTTGAACCCCAGCACCACAAACACAACTTAAGTGTCGGAATAACAAAAACCAGATGAAATAAAAGTGGATCCTTCCTCTCTCTCTCTCTCTCTAGAAAAAAAAAAAAGAATCATCTGGAAACTTTTAAAAAAAATATAGAAGTCTGGGCTGTGGACCAGATTTACGGTCAGTGATAATGATTTATCTGGTGTGAGGTGAAGTTTAAGCATCAGTATGTTCTTTGAAGTTCCTTAAGGTTATTTTTACACCCAGCTACAGTGTAAAACTACTGGTTTGAAAAAAAAAAAAACTACTGGTTTGGACAATGAATATTTTCTAGTCCTTTGTTTAACTTGGAAAAACACTTTATATAGATCTTATCTAGGATTCTATGCAAAACATAGACAAATACCAATTGAGTCTGACATATTTATAAAAGGGCATTTTTAAAAATAAGAATTCTAACATACTGTACATTTTTTCCCCAGGGCTTTACTTTCTTCTAAACAGTCTGAAAGTTTTGGTCTTTTGACAGTCTTTTGAATCTAATATATTTATTTGATCGTAAATGCTCAGGTGTCAGCAACAAAGAATACAAGGAAGGTTACAGAGGAATATTTTGCCACTGTCTTAGTTCAGCTACGCTTTCTAGTTACTTTGGAATATTCTTTTAGTGTTTCAGTTCCTACAGGGCAAGCTCAAAGCGAATACGAACGAAGCAGCTGAGACTGCATTGTGTTACGTTCACAGGGAAGGCCAACTAAGACCACTGTGTTATGCAAATGAGAACATTACCAAGCACCTGACCTAAGCAGCTTTCTCTTAGCCAAAGTCAAATTGATAGCATGGCTTAAGTAGCAAGTGATAGAAAAATCATAAACAACAATGGTCACTTTACAAATAGAGTATAAAGAAACTTGTCTAAAATATATAAATAATTATAAGACACGATCATTTTCCCTTTCTGAATTAAATGTAAGTACCTAGATAACTTACTGGTTTACTCAATTGTCCCCAGCATCCCTGTAATATCATTTAAGTGCAGATTGAGCAACGTATAAAATATACAAGGTTGTTTTATTTAAAGGAAAACACCAATATACAAAGGCAAAAAGTCTAGGTAAGATATGAAAGAAAGGAAACAAAAGAGGCAAAAACACTAATGACTAAAATTGTTTTTGACAAATATAATTATGTGGGTCAAAATTCATACCTGTGAAAACACCTATGTATGACACTTAAAGGGCTCAAAGAAATATCCCTGGAAACAAATCATTAAATTAATTAATTAATTCTATCTCATTTCAGTTTCCAATGTAAGTAGACACAGAATAAACTACATATATAAAATACCATAGCTTTGAATTCTAAACGTTAATTGAAATTTCTCTTTGTTGAGGAAAACAACCTAACCATTCTGCAAGGCACATTCACTCCAAATTATTTCTTATTAAATGCTTAAGTGATATTAATATTTATTATTCCATTTGAATAGAGACATAATCGCTAAAAGAGTGAGAGATAAACTCACTCTGTGAAGGACCTTCCATAATTCACTCCTATTTTATCCAATATTCAACAATTATTTGTTAAGTGTTACTGTGTGTGAGGTACTGTACTAGGTACCTGGGGTAGTTACAAGGATGGTTAGAAGAGATTTTCACTATCCAATGAGGGACAGAGGCCTATAAACAAATAGCTACTGTTGGAATTAAGGTATGTGTGAAGAAATATGGAGTAAGGGTGGAGGAAGAACAGATAAACTATCCTGAAGAGCTATGCTTTTTCCTATGGCTATGATTAAATAAAATAAAAATACATTTAAACAGTCCTAAAAACTGAGTCCTTGCCTTAACCTGTGTTCAGGAGCCTTAAAATTCCATCTTAATTCTTATGGATTTATAAATAATATGTATACTCTGCTGTACTGTTACTATTTTAAGTTTTTATAACTTTTTGTGAATAAGGAAGACATACTAAGGCTGTAAGCTTCCCTCTTGGTGTTCACTGCTATAGTTATTCTAGTTTCTGCCTTATCCAGAGTATGAGCAACCTCTGGTCTCTTCTGGATCTCCCTAAAGTGAACCATTGCTCTAGAAACATTAGTAATATCAGCTGAAGGGTGTGTGTGTGTGTGTGTGTGCATGCGCACATGTGTGTGCATGCATGCGGTGCTGCCTTTTTTTTTTTTTTTTTTTTGGTTCTAGCCACTGAACCCAGAACCTTGTGCATGTTAAGCACAATGATGTGTCACTAAGCTGTACCACTAGCCCCTGGGCTGACCTATTGAATGACAGATCCTTACATAATCACTCTGGATTGGGGATGGTGATAGTAAGAGCAAAATGGAGTCACTTAGGGGAAGAATCAAGTAATTTACCAATAGTTCCTAATACTTAATACAACTTTAGTTCTTGAGCCAAAGACAAACTTTTCAATCAATGCATCTCTAATGCTTCGGCAGCCAGGATAATTTAGTTAAGTCTGACAAACCCATCACAGTCTGGCCCCAATCTACCTTTCTAGATTTCTTATCTGCCATGCGTTTTAGATCCTGTCACACCAAATCCTTTTTCTATATTCCCTGGAAATTTCAGTGATCTCATGATGTGTATCTTTGCAAAAACGCTATTCCCTAAGCCTGTAATACTCTACTTCCCCTGTCAAATATTTTCTTCCAGTCTTTGAAACTCAGCTCCAATACTGTTCCTTGACAAAAACTTAGTTATTGTTAATAACTTGTGTTACTATACTTACTTACTTCTTAATGAACCAGAGCATTTTCTATCTCTGGGAGAGAAAACTCTGTGTTTTTATTTTCTTTCCCCAAGTACCATGCATTGTATACTGAAAGGGATCAGTAATTTGTGAATCACCAATATTTTATCCAAGGTAAACACTCAATAAGTATGTGAATAATTTCAGTTAAGACTTGCTGAAATCTATTTCATCTGTGTCTCAATAAGTCTGAAAATAGAACTGGGAAGAATATGACCCTTTTTGAGAGTTTACTGCTAGTTTGTTTGGGAGTTCACCTGATGAGTGGTAAAGCCTATTGCTCACCATAGTAACAACATCTGAATCCAAGTACCATGAGAACCTGTGTTAAAATATCACTCTGCCTCTTTATGAAGCTAATATGGATATGATCTTCTTTGAAATACTGCTAACTTAGGTATCTCATAGTTTGGCTCCTGTTTGTACTGTTTTCCCATGTTCAGAATCCACTGTGTTATTAATTATAAAATATATTATGTTGACCTAAAAATAAGACATACTTCTAATCAGAAATGTTTAACTGAGGTAAGTCTCATTAATTAGTTGTGTTATATAGAAAGTCTAAAACTATAAATGTTCTTGTACATGCTGCTGTGCCTCATTTAGTCAGCACATTTTGGTTTCTCAAAGGTACCCTTAAGGGATTGATAAGTGTAGGGCTGCTTGCCTTTCCCCTACTTGGATTCAGATTGTGTTATGATTTCTTGCCTTTTACTTAATTTTTTTACCCTTTTCTTTTCTTTCTTTCTTTTGCTGGTAATCAGTAGTGTTCTTATGGTTATTTTCCAGAGAACTAGCTAGGTGAGGGTCTATGAATGGTGGTTAAGTTGTCCTAGATAGCTAAGTGCATGGGCCTTACCACTGTAATTTACTAGTCAGAGATCATTCATTCCTTCCTCCCTCCCTCCCTCCTCCTTCCTTCCTTCCTTCCTTTGGAACTAGGGATTTAATCCAGGGGTGCTTTACTACTGAGCTACATCACAGTCCCTTTTATTTTTTCTTTTGAGACAGGGTCTCACAAAGTTGCTAAGGGTCTTGCTCACTAAGTTGATGACACTGGAAACTTGCAGTCCTCCTGTCTAAATCTCCTGAGCCACTGGAATTACAGGCATGTACCGGGCTCTTTATTTTTTTTCTAAGACTACCAAATGAGTGCATACTGTATAAGTAGAACTAGTTTTCACATATATCCACATCATTATTTTATAATTTTATTTAAGAATGATTAGTCTTATTATGAAAAATCTGTCCACTTATTGTTTAAATAAATGAAAATTGTGGTTCTTAATTCAAACTTGAAAAGCTGATCATAAACTTCAGATTTGATATTTGTCTTCAGATTTGTCTTCATTTATCAACCTTAATAAATTTAAGGATTTGTCATTTGCTTCCAGTATGATGATGTGGAAACTTCAAATTTTAACTTAAACTTAATTCAGCTAAGTATATCATTAAACTCTATATAGATAGTTTCACTGTATTGTTACCTGGTTCATCAGGAAAATGGAAGAGCAGAGGAAAGAAAAAAATTGTTTCTATTCATGAAAAAAATAGGTAGCTATGTCTATGGAACAACAACAAAAAAATTGGTAAAAGATACTAAATTCGATGCTGCAAAACTCCTGTCTATAATTTGATTAGAATATTAATCCAACACTCACTTGTGATCTTTCAAAATGAGAAAATTTGTAAAACTTTGAAAGGTGTCACAGGAACAGATATCCACAAACATTACATGGCCCTAAGGTAAAAGAAGGGGAAATACTGTTCTTCAGGATTAATACAAAATAAAACAACATTTTGGTTAACTTACAAATGAATGTTAGTTTATATACTTCAAAAAATCAGTTCTACCCAAAAAGGTCATTCCAACTTTAAAAACAGAGTATTGGAATAAAGGAAGAATGAATATGTCTCATTAATCTGGGTAAATTAAGAGGAAAAAGCTTTTTTCCCTCCAAATAGAAAATATTATTTGTACTTTTTAATGATTTTCATTGTACCTAGAATAATGACAATTCTTATGAAGCAATTCTTTTATATATTCAGAAAGAAGGTATATTTCTTATCTAATAATCAAAGAAAAGAGATGACTTAAAATCTGAATTACTCAGGTATATAAAAAAGGTTCAAACCAGGCCTATGCCTAGTGCTCAGCTGACCTGATCACCTATGGCTCTTCCATCTCAGCATATTTTTGTATTTAATATTGTTGGTACTGCCTGGTTAATTAAGGAGTAACTTTCTTTCATTGTATTTTTTTAAGCATTTAAATGGCCATCTAAAAGATAGCTTATGCAAGGAACAGGTCAGTTCTCAGCATTAAAATTTATAATTTTCTGAATTTGCTCTAAAACTTTTCAGTCTCACCCCTCTCTAGTTATAATCTAGCTCTAGAAATTTAAAAAAAGAAATCATACCCCTATCTCTAAAAACATGAACTCTCACAAGCATCTTTGTAGAATTGTGATGGGGTTTTACCTAGCAATTTTGATAAAAGGACATTTGCAAATATTTGCACTGTACAGTTTAGAGAAACTAAAATTCAAAGTTCTTGCTTTTATACTTTGGGAATACCCCATGATTAAAGATAATACTCTCCAAAATCTAGTATTGAAAGTAGTGGACATTAGCCACAGTTCATCTACACAAGTTGGTAACTCTATCCTTCAACCTTGGTAATTACACAGAAACTCTTGAGGGACAAAGTGTTTGGATTCCCTAATTCCCTAGTAGCTGTCTCTAACTCTAAGAAAAAAGGAGAAAAGTAAAATATTTTAGAGAAAAACAAAAAACAAAAACCAAACACTTACTGGTACTTTGAAGGGTGAGGTATTTGCAGTGTCCATGGAATTGGGTTTCTCTGATGTACTGGTCCCTGAGATACTCCGTCTACGGGGGGACCTTTCTGCTGGCACCTCTGGAAAGGAGGAAGAAAGTTGAAACATCATTGAGTTTTCACTTAGGAGCTTTCACTAAACTAAAATTGTTGATTTTCCACACATACAAAAAAAATGCTTTAAAGATGCATCACATTTTTTTCTCATATTTGTTTCTTTTTTCTTTGTGCTGTTTGACATTAGAGAGATTTGGTCAAAGTTAAGAATCTGTTTTAGTGTGACAACTTATATCTTGACGTGTGTAATATAAAAATAATTTCCTGAGGTACAGTTAACATTTTTAAGTTCATTTAGTATTTGCATCTTGTAGTATTAAAATCTACTTCTCTATCAGCAATGTAGGAGTTAACAGAATCAAAAGAAATTTCTAATATTCTTGTGAACAAAATATAGTCTAGAGTTGTATACAATCTGATGGTGTTTACGCAAAGGTCAAAGTTCGGTTCTGTGCTGATAAGATAGTTCACTGGACTGCACCAAAAGGGCCACAAGAAGACTGAAAGCTGCTGCCAGGATAAAATAATATATATGCCTATGCAGATATAAAAATAGATCGGCTTCTCCTTGTTCTAGCAATATGACCTTACTAAGATCTTACTCTCGAATCATAAATCTGTTTAAACTGGCCTAACAAGCTTGGAATTTCGCAGATGATATGTTCTCCAATTTAATTGCTATAAACTGTATTAAAGATGCATTTTAAGATTTTTCATAGAGCAATATATACACACACATATATATGCAAATATACACGCACACACAGATGATAAATATATACATATTATACCTTTATCACAACTGCTTCCCATCTCCACTTCAACTGACAGACATATAGGAATCCAGCTTCTCAGATAACATTAGATAATCTCAACATGGACAAGAAAAAAAAACCAAAAAAACCACATCCTAAAAAAAGTATTCTGTGTTATCTTCCAGATCTTAAAAAATAGAGAGGAAATCGTGACTCCGGAGACTGACATTTTGATTCTTGCTGTTCTCCCTTTAAAAGACAGATGCAGTTTAAACTTCCATTTCTGGCCTCCTGGCCCCTGGGATCCGTGCTACTTCCACTTAAGAGAAAGCATTTTTTCTCTAGCTCCTTCCCAGTCTTGCTCTTCCCCCTCCCTCTCTACAGCTTGCAGGGAGAGCAAGCGAGAAAGACACACACAGGACTGCAGCTATTCATTCAATCAATTGTTCTGACTGCACATCCTCATTAGTTACTTTCAGGCTATTAACAGATGTCCAACCACCACCTCCCCTCGGTTACAGAAAATTTCACTGTATTACATTAATCTGCAGCCAGAAAAAAATTTACTGAAATTTATATTCAGCTACTACTAAAAGGACACCATCTTACGCAGACCCAGTAACGCACATAAATCAATCCTCCCAGGAAAACCCAACTGCAAGTGCTTAATCTATTACTATTTGTCTGTCGGACACCGATATTCTTTTCCATGACTAAACATACCTTCTCGGTGACATCTTGACTAGAAAGACATAAGGCAAACTGCAACATTTCTAATGGCTGGGAAGTTGACGAAATCATGTCTTACATGCCTGCAGTACAAGAGAGTTCCATGCTATTGCTGTATTTTAAAATCATGACCAGTAACTGTTAAGTCTCTAAACTTCTCTCTAACCGTCAGTGGGCAAATGAGCTTTAACGTACAAAGCCATTTTTAGAATTAGGCACACATGACTTCTAACGCACATCTCTGAAAAATGGCAGTATAATTAGCTCAGATTCATGGGAATAACACAAAGGAATTTAAGCAAATCAGCTTGTTGAAGCACACTGAATAGCAAGACCTTCAGATTTCAAGAAAGTGACTTTATGGAGTGATTACCTAAGTTAGGCGGCTCTATCATGGGGGAATAAGACAGGCGGGGAAAGGAGCTGGTGACTGCAGAACACCTTCTCTGATAACTGCCTGTAAACACCAAATTAAGAAATGGGAGACTATTACAATCTAACATATTTTAATCTCTGAACAACTGACAGTGAAACCAAACTGGGAGAAAAGTAAGTTTCCTTAGCTGGGATGCAACAATCAGTTTCTGTAACATGCAATGTTCTAGATAAGGAGAAAAACTGAACCTATTTCCCTCACTTTCTTGCAAACATATAATTTTAGTTTTCATGCATATGAACTCATAAGTAAACCTATCTCAATGTTTTAACTATTTTAAATGATACTGCGTAAAATGTGCAACTACCTCCAAACTCCATTAACTATGGTGTTTGTAATTTTTTTCTCTTCAGATTCTCATACTGTATTATGAAAAAATAAATTCGCAATTCTATTGTAGTTTATAGCATGTTATTAAGTCCAGAAGGAAAAAAATCAAATTATTTTTGATGACTGAACAATTGCTTCCAAAGCAGAAAAAGAAAGCTAATGGAGGAAGCTAAATCAACTACTGAAAAGAAGAAGTATTTTACATTATGTCTGTTTCTCAACCCTCCACGGCCCTGGAAATTATCTTCTGATATAAAGTAGGACTTTGAAATATCCAGGTTTGTTAGTTCACAGAAGATTCATACACTAAAAACCAATGTCCACTGAGAAACAAAGTATCAGCCTTAGCAAGGGCAGAATGGACAACCGGCTGGATTAGTCACAGGCAGGCCTGCATGTAAAACCAGTCCCCCTACCTTCAACTTTAAATCTCCAGGAAGAAAAGGAAAGCTGCTACCATGCTTTTGAGAAAGAGAGGGACAGAGCAAGAAAGATAATCAATTTTTAGTTTTTCATGTGGCTTTGTTGCTCCCATACTTCGTTGTGTGGGTGGTACTGGGATTTGAACCCGTGTCCTCGCACATGCCAGGCAAGTGCTGTAACAGCTGAGCCACCACTCCAGCCCCTGCTCGTAAAGCTACATTTTTTCTGAGTTGGAAGGGAAATCTCTACTAGTTCCAGTAGGCCAAAATTAGACAGCTTTCTCCCCTTCCATCACATGGTACTGCAGTGCTTTCACCTACGGTAGAATAAGTGTTCCTTTCATAGTCAAAATATTTAATTACAATCGCAAAGATTGAGACAAGAGACATACAATATTGTTTCAGTAGATAAAGGTCTAAGACTGCTTCATTCACTTTTTCATTCTTTAAAAATAATATCTTCATCTTCAGTTTGAAAGGCAAAAAAGAGTTATATAAAGCCTGGTTAAGTTTTAATTTTAACTCATTTCCTTTGCCATTGGGTATGAAGTGAGATGAGGTGACAATTTATAATGATGAGAGGTAGCTTCCAATATAGCTACACATTAGATGATGTATTCAACAAAGAAAACATCCGAATGCTAAGCACCTCTACCATTTATCTACGTGATGCTGTTAGAAATATCCTTTCCTCTTGTGGTCTTCATCATTTAACAAACTGGGTAATTCAGACTAACCAGAGATGAAGACATGATTAGGTTTATAAACTGATGCAAAATTAGCTTTTTGGAAGAAAGGGGCTCCCTCATTCCAAAGTGTATTATAATAGATGCCATTTCTTCAACATACCCATTTTCCAGTGTGCTTTCTTTGTCAAGTGTGGCAAAGAGATTGAAAACTTGATAGAAGCAAAGGTACTTTTGATGGAGCAAGTACGTGTTCAATAAACAGAAGATAACCTCTCCCTTTGACCCTGAGGTATATTCATGGTCTTTAGTTCACTTACCAGGGAGCAAATGTAAAAAAATTCCCAGGAATCTTATAAAGAAACAAAATATTTACGTATTTTGGAGAACTCTAAGGAGTAGTTTTCTGGGAGGTGGTGAATTCTAAATTATTATTTTCTCCTTTCTGCATCTGCTAAAGTTTTAGAATAAAATGTATTGCTATCATTTTTTTTTGTTGTTTAAAAGTATAACAGCTTTTTTTTTAAATCACAGATGACCATTCCCCATTGCATCTTTATCCCTCTACCTGGCATTTGACAGGCACTTAAAAACATTAGTTAAACGAAGAAAAGTTAAGAATGTGGCTAAAAATGATAAAGAACAGGGATGGAGAGGTGGCTCAGTGGTAGAGTGCTTGGCCGGCATGGGCAAGGAACCAGGTTTGGCCTCCGGCACCACAAACACAGCTAAGTGGAGGAAAAACAAAAGCAAGATGAAAAACAAAATTAGCTTTCTTTCTCTGTCTCTCTCTCTTAAAAAAACAAAAAAGGACAGTATCATAAAATACGAAAGAACTAAAGAATTAACTTTTGCTTTGAGCTTCATCCTCCATAGATAATTCTGCTGCACCAAAGAATTTTATTCGCCTAACTATTAACACCTTTAAGCTATCAAAATGTTCTAGCTCTAGGCTGCAGGTGGCTTGGCGGTTATGGCGTTTGCCTGGCATATGCAGATATGCAAGTTCAGACCCCAGCACCACATACACAATGAAGTGTCCAAGGAATGAAAGTCACATGAAAAACTAAATAAAAATTGTTCCTTTCTTTCTCTCTCTCACTCTCCCCTCTTTCTTTGCAAAAACAAAAGCTATTTTAGCACCTCTTTTGTCAATAATTTATCTTGAGGAAAATATGATACTTTTAGATAATATCAAATGTTATGAGCTAAGGACTACATCTATTATCTGTCTTAGTTCTTGCTGGAGCCACTGAAATAGTAATGCTATTACCTTTTTTTTTTTTTTTTTTTTGGATGAAGATGGAGACCAAACTTAAAAGGGAACAACCTTAACACTGTGAATGTTAAGTTTGGAAAATTCAACAGGAAATGTGAACAAAATGTAAAAAGAGATTTATAAACTTTTGATTTGGTGAATAATGATGTAAAGAACCCAAATATCACAGTAACATTATCAAAGTAAGAGAAAACATTGCATATTCACAGATGCAGTAACTGGAGTATCTAGTATATCTCAATAGTTCATATTAATACCAACCTAAGCCAATTCCTAGTAAGTTTGTGTGCAAAGTTATAAAACATGAATAAATGTGAATGATGTGCCACTTATAATTATTCAAGAGTCCCCTTAATATTTCTGTATTATATTTAAGAAATATGTTCCTAATGTTATTTTCAAAATGGGAATTTTTAAAAGTCTTTTTAAAAATCAGTGCCTTTAAACCAAGCATGATTTAAAAACTGAATACACACATATCAAAACTTTGTTTGTATACCTATTCAAACTGGTGAGATTTCAGCATTTTTAGTGTGGCTATGAAAGAGTCCACTTCACTCTAATCTATTTTCCTTTACATTGTATAAATGACAACAACAATGAGTAGAATGAGATGTGTCAGTGACTCGAGTTATTAATGAACGAGATAAGCAAAGGACTTATCTTTCCATGGTGTAAATCCTAAAAAGGACAGGAGGCACAGAAGACGTTCAAGAAACAGAAGAGGAAGAAGGGAAAAGGAGTAGGATATGTTTGTGCCTCTTCAGTACAGAGGGGCTTTAATAACAAATGTCAAAACATGAAAGAAACAAAGACTTTCATATAAATGAAGTTTCATACTTTTGTTGGAGGACTCCTTGGGAGCTCAAAGCTGGAGTTAGAAAATAATATTACACAGGAAAAGTGACAAGGGCAGAAACGAAAATCACCTAGTGCATTTACAGAGTTGGTAATGACATAGCATCTGAGCGTTTTACAGATTTTATTCACCATTTTCAGCAGGACATTTTCTGATGTATTCCATTTCAACTGCTTTAAAGCCTATGCACCAACAGTCACCAGCAATTAGCTGCTCTTAAACACAAACCCCTGGCGCCATGTTAATTCTTTCAATTTGTTATCACTTAGACTGCAGTACTTCACTCACACAAGCGGCCCTTTTAAGTCTGTAGGTTGGGCTGGTGTCGTGGCTTGGAGGTTATGGCGCTTGCCCGGCATGCGCGAGTACACGGGAACCCCAGCACCTACGTACACAACTAAGTGTCGGAGCAACGAAAACCATGTGAAAAACTCAATACAAAAAATTGATTCTCTTTCTTTAAAAATAAAAAAAAAAAGTTTGTAGGCCCCAGACACTCCAATATGTATGGATTGGTGCTAAGTACAGAAATATGGTAAATTCCCCAAAAGTAAAGCCTATCCAGTCTTCCCATCTTTTCCTTGCATCAATAAATTTATTATTATTATTTAAAAATATCTGTTCTTATTAATAAGAAAATCAAGTTCTCCTTGGTGAAAGAACATGAGCAATCACTCTTTAAGTATTTCATTTCTTCAACTCAGAACTTCACCTTACAATGTTGACTGAGATGGTAAAGAACAGCGTATGGTCAACCAAAAAGGCTAAATAAGAAAAGAGCTCAGAGACGTTTACGTATTTTTAAGTTTCAGATACAGAATATATCTCTTATTCTTTAGTGAAAACAATCAGGCATCTTAATGATGGTAACAACATAACAATGATAACTGTAATAAATGATAATTTCATTACATCTTATTACAAGCTACATGTTTTGCATGAATTATCTTTTTAATCCACACAACAATCCTTTGGAGTTCAAATTATCACTCCCATTTAACAGACATGAGAACAAAGAGATGTTCTAGTACTCTGCCCATGTGTGCTAGCAGGTAAACGGCAGAACTGTGATGGGAACACAGGCAGTCTGGATTTAGAGCTTGTGCTTTTATCATCACATGATAAAGAAGGGGAAAAAAAATCCATAATCACAGAGACTCGTTTTCTTATTTCTTCCTCAAAGTAATTCAAAAGAACAATATGCACATACATGATCCTTCGTATTTTAAAGAGATTATCAGGGCGGGAGGGGTGGCTCAGCAGTTTAGGCGCTTGTGCCTGGCAAGCACAAGGACCCGGGTTCAAGCGCCAGCACCACGTACACAGCTAAGTGTCAGAGCAGCGAAGGCCATGTGAAAAACTAAATAAAGTTGTTTCTCTCTTTCCCTGTATCTCTCACATTCCCTCTCTCTTTAAAAAAAAAAGAAAAAGAAAAAAGAGAGACTGTACTTTTTTTTTTAAAGAGAAGAACAGTGAGAGAGAGAAAAAATAATCAATTTTATTTAGTTTTTCATGTGACCCTCATTGCTCTAACACTTGGTTGTGTATGTGGTATTGTGGTTAGAACCTGCATCCTCACGCATGCCAGGCAAGTGCTATGACCATTGAGCTACCACTCCAGCCCTATGTGAAGGCCTTTTAAGACTAGTTTGGGTCAACCCTGCTCTGCCAATAAGATATTAACAGAAGGAAGAAACACAAAATGGGCTACTTAGAGGGTTAAGGTAGGAAGCTCATTTGAGCCCAGAAGTTTGAGGCCAGTCTGGGCAATAGAGAGACCCCATTTCAATAGATAAATCTCTGTTACAAATATACACAGACCTTTGATATGAAGATGAAAATTTAATCATTTACCAAGAATGAAATATGTATATGATATTGTACCAAAACTCATTTACATACAACATAACTTTTAGTGAGGGTAAAAGAAAAGGGAGGAGCCTATGATGTTGGTTTTCAGTCACCAAACACTACCAAGTCTGTCCTGAGATGTCAGCTTCATTCTGTTTTCTTTATTTCCACTATCACTTATCATTCTAATCTAGAGCTTTTTACCTCCTCATGCAGATTATGGCAGGGATCTCCTAATTTATCCCACTGACTCCTGTCTCTGCTTAACATTATCCTGCTCACCACAAGATCAATCTCTTTAAAACACTACTCTTCTTGATGGGATTACCTTACTAGAGATTTTTAGATATGGTCAGTCTTTAAAAAAAAAAATTCACCTGATCCTACCTTACATATTTATTCTTTTCTGCCAGTAATTCCCTGAAAATGGCCTTAGTCAGCAGATCTCTGATTCTGAACTGGTCACATTCACTCCCTGGTGTCTGTCACTGCTAGTGGTTTTCACCTATTTGCCAAATTTTAGGTGACCTTCAATTCATCTACTCCCATAAAAACCAGGTCTAATTACTTACATTTCTTAGATTTTCAATTTTACATATTCATATAAATTCATATGATTATATGTTTTCAAGGGTATCAAACTAGCATGGAAACTGAAGTTCTAAGGTTTAAATAAGGAGGATCTTGTTTAAATTTTCAGATAAAACAATTTTTAATAGAATTTTAAGTATTTATTCCACAATAAATCATTTGCGTGGATTTCTCTTTTTCTGTGGGAACACTAAAACAATTAAAGAAAAAATAGTAGTAAATAAATTTTAACTAAGCAACTAAAAGTAAGCTAAGCACACTTAGTCTGAACATGCTCTCTCCCTGCTTTAATGGATACATGTGCTTGTAATTCTGGTTCTATTAGGCTAAATTATAGATTTGCCATTTTTTTTCTTTTTAAGGAGAGAGGGACAGTGAGAGAAAGAAAGAATCAACTTTATTTAGTTTTTCATGTGGCCTTTGTTGCTCTTACACTTCGTTGCGTACGTGGTGCTGGGGTTTGAACCCAGGTCTTCCTGCATGCCAGGCAAGCAGTGTAACCGCTGGGCCACAGCCCCCCCGCCCAGATTTGGCATTTTTTTTTAATAGGACAAAATGGTAAAATTTAAGTAATTCTGTATGGTTCAATTTGATACATACCAGTAAAATTTCAAGCTATTTCTAATTCACAAACAGAATTAAATTCTACAAGTTGGTAAAGTTTAGAATCTCCTTTATGTATATAAGCTGGAGGCTTCAGCTATAATTGAGATTTTGAAAATAAGCTTCATGGAAAGTTAGGTTTAAAAGTATTGAGATTTTTTTTTCATTCTGTGCATTATTCTATTAAAAAATTCACAAATTTCCAAATTTTATTAGGAAATACATTTAAATATAATAACTCAGGTGTAAGTTTTGATATCTTCTTACTCATTTTCACTTCATTTAGCTATTGTTCTGCTTGATTTTTTTAACTGCACAGTCTTATGGGAGAACACCTTTATCGTTGTCTTCTTTTTTTTTACTATTTTAAGGAAATCCCCTAAGCATAGAATGTAAGGCAAAAAGTTTAAGGCATCCATGATTACTTGTCAGGCTCAATATGGATTCAATTGTCATTATTAGGTTTTTGCATAGTTCTTAGTTATTTTTCCTTTTTAAATTTAGATATGAGAATGACAACTTACTAATTTGCTATAAAACACTGAATTATCACTGATTTGAAATGTTAATGCAAGTATGACCTAGCATTCATTCATTTCTTTTTTAGAGAGAGGGACAGTGAGAGAGAGAATGAACCAATTTTATTTAGTTTTTCATGTGGCCTTCATTGTGCACGTGGTGCTGAGGTTTGAACTTGCGTCCTTTCGCATGCTAGGCAAGCACTGTAACCACTGAGCAACCGTCCCAGCCCTATGTTTTTCATTTCTAACACTGTTTATTTGTACTTTCTCTTGACAATCGTATCCATTTTATCATGACAATTTTATCCATTTTTATTAGACTTTTTAAATAAATAATTCTTAACTTTATTAATTCTATTATGTTTATTTCTACTTCATTATCTGCTCTTACCTTCATTATATCTTCCCTAAACATTCTTTGGGTTCATCCCTTCCTTTTCTAACTTATTGAATTAAATGCTTAGCTAACTTTCAATCTTTTGTCTTTTCAATATAATAGACTGTAAATTTCACTTAAGAACTATTTTAGCAATATCCTGTAAATTTTAATATATACTAGTTTCATTATGTTTTAGTTTTATGTACTTTATAATTTTCATCATGTTTTCTTTGAGTAATGCATGATTTATAAATAACTGAAGAGGCTGGGAATGTAGGTCACATGGTAGTCTAGCATGAGCAAGCCCCTGGTTTGATTCCCATCACCAAAAAAAAAGAAAAGAAAAGAAAGAAAATAAAGTAACTTTAAGAAGTTCCAAAATAAAGACATTTTTTCCATTTTTTTTTTTTTGAGGTGCTGGGGATAAAACCCAGGGCCTCACACATGCCAGGCAAGCACTCTATCACTGACCTATATCACTGACCCTAAGTTTTCTTTTCTTTTTTTTTAATCAATTTTATTTATTTTTTTACCTGGCCTTTCTTTCTCCAACACTTAGTTGTATAAGTGGTGCTGGAGTTCAAACCCAGGGCCTTGTGCACGCCAGGCAAGCTCCCACCACTCCAGCCCCACCCCTGTTTTTTAAAGTAATTTTTTTGTTAATTATTTCTTAGTTCAACTGTCATCAGAGAATACAAACTGCATGACTAAAATTTTTTGGATTTTTTTTTTTTAAAGAGAGAAGGACAGTGAGAGAGAGAGAGAGAATCAATTTTTATTTAGTTTTTCACACAGCTTTCGTTGCTCTGACACTTAGGTGTGTATGTGGGTGCTGGGGTTTGAACCCGTGTACTTGCGCATGCAGGCAAGCACTGTAACCACCGAGCCACTGCTCCAGCTCCGATTTTTTGAGATTTGTTTTATGCCTTAGTCTACTGTTGCTTTTTATAAAGATTTCATATGTGCTTGGGAAGACTAACTTTTGGAGTCAGGAGTCTGTTTATGACCATTAACTCAAGCTTGCTGCATTTAAAAATATCTTCTATATCTTTACTAATTTTCATAGATATAAATAAGGAGAAATTGATAATTCTATAATCCTATTTTTTTGCTAAACAAAATTTGAAGCTTTGTTATAGGCAACATATAGGATATTTTCCCAGTGATTTTTACATTTTAATCATTATTCAGGGACCTCCTGAAGAGACGGAGAAAGATGTGAGAAACACAGAGAGAGAGAGGAAACTGAGAATCATGTTTATTTATATTTTCATCTGGTCTTCGTTTCTCTGACACTTACATGTGAGTGGTGCTGGGGTTCGAACCCATGTCCTCACGCATGCCAGGCAAGAGCTCCAACTGCTGAGCCCCTACTCCAGCCTTGGCATGCTTTTTGATGGTCATATTTTATCTCATTTCATGGCTACACCAGCTTTTTAAAAAAGTATTTGCATCGTACACCTTTTCCCAGATCTTTACTTTCAACTTGTTTGGGTCCTTGTGTTTTAGCTGTCTCTCGTTAATGGCATTTAAATTTTTTCTGATAGTTTTTACCTTTTACCATTTTCTTATAGTATGTTTTCTGATGTACTAAAATTTTATTTTTTACTGTCTTGCTGTGTTTTCTATTTACCTTAAATTTTTTTTTCTAATTTATTTTTTCTCAGATTGATCAGTTATAGAATTTTCATTTAATCCTCTATGGCTTTTGAAATTATGCACTCTATTTCTATTTTAGTAATTGTGCCTACCCTTTATTTTGTGTACCTAAAGCCTAAAACTAATCATGATTTCCATCCTTCTTTTGAATAATTTAATAATCTAAAAATATTTCAATTCCAACGATCCCCTTCATATCTGACACATAATTATTGCCCACTATTTTTATTTAGTTTTACCTAATGAGATATGATTTTTCAGGATTTTCTATTCTGTCATATTGCTATAGTGTTTCAATTATAGGAGTTATAATTTCTCAATGTTTTCCCCAATATTATGTGTAATTTTAAAAATTAGATAATTATGTCAGTACCAAATAATTAACTATAGTCAACAGACTCATTTAGGAACTAAAAAATACTTAGAAGTGTTAAAATTACATTCTTTTATGTGATTATTCCATTAATCTAATTCTTCATGAAATTACTTCATGAAGTGAATTTAAAAAATTAAATTCAGTTTAGAAAATTAAAGTGGAACAAACTATACACTGAATATTTTCCTTCTTGATAAGGAAAGAATTTAAAATTTGGAAAAACCCAATCATAATCTACTAAATAACTGAAAACTGAAATGAAACTTATAAATATGGAACTAGAGAATTGTGGTAGATAGAACAAGGGCAGATGATTTGAGAAAAGTAATTTCGACAATTTTGAAAATGGCTGAATTTCAAACTTTTGGGTATCTGGATAGCATTCATTCATTTAAAGGAATTACTTTTTATATTAAGTACCTATTCAGTGCTATTCTGGAAGACAGTCACAATACTGAGAGGATCCCCACCCAGCAGTAGGGGGCGACTATTAAATTGTCACACAAATAGGCATGCAAACAACTAATGACCATTCAAAATTGGGTGTGATCAACGCCACAGGTTGACACAGTAGCTCTCTCGCCCCATTCCCCACTTTCCACTGATAAATCTTTACATGCACATTTGGTTCCTTCAGAAGTTTCTCCCTTCTCCCCTCAAAAGGTTAATCCCAGTGCTTTTAATTACACCCTCACCCTTAAGCCCAGTTATTCTCCTCTATTATTCAATTTATCTTGCTGTCTCCTCTAAAGCTATGCAAAAGTTTCTATGGTTTTAAAAAGAGAAAATTTTCCTGTCACAGATTTCCTCAGCAAAGCGGCTTAATATATGGCTTCCACTATCTCACCACCCTTACTGTTAATCTCATTATTATAAAATCTGACTTCTCCCTCTCAACTTTCCTGAAATAGCATCGATATTTTAACAGGTTATCAAAACCAATGGTCTTTCCTGAATTCTTTTCTGGCTTTTACCACCACTGAAACTAATGACCAACACTGTTGATCTTTTCTACCTTACCACTGTGACACCATTCCATCTGGCTTTCCTCTTGCATTTATGGTCACTCAGTATCTCCTCTTCCTCTCCACAAACCCCAAAATTTTGATGTTCAAGGTTCAGTCTCACCCCTGCCCTCTGTTCTTCTTGATAGTGTCTTAGTAGTGGGTCGCTCATATATGCTTTGAGTGTCAATTATCTTTCTTTTCCAGATAAATGGCTTCCAAATGGCTCTTACCTGTGACTTCATTTGCAATCACCATTATCTCAAATTCACCCTCTCTTGCCTAAAAAACTGACTCCCAATCTCAATTTTTCTAATTGTTAGCAGTACCACCATTCTATCCAGTTCAAATTGTCCCGACTTGTTCTATTCTTCATCTCCCCAATCTGTCACCAATTCTGCTGACAGATCCTTCACATTTTTATCTTGTTGTGATTTTAACTGTGGTGTTCATCTGCAGTTGGGGTATTCTACGTGCTCATAAGGCAAGGCTTGAGCCCTCTTTGTGAAGGAATGTGCAATCTAATTTTAACAATGGATTAGCAATCCAATAATCATAACATAGAGGGCCAAGTGTTAGAACAGAGGAGCTTACTTTAAACCTGGACTACTGTAATAGCTTTCAAACTGGTTTAACTGCTTTTGCCTTTTTTCCCATAGTGACACTTTCAGATGTGTATTCCTAAAAAACTATTTTGTCATCTTTTTCTTACTCAAGAATCTTTAATTCTGCTCTGTAGCATTCAGGATAAAATGTTACTCATTAGCTTTGCACAAAAGGTATATGTGAGCACCCAAATATGCTTCAAAAGTTTTCTATCATAATTTCTTTACAGCAACTCCATTTCATCTAAGTCAGTTTACTCACTGAACCTGAAAATAATTTAATATTCCTTAATACACTGCTTTCATACAGAAAGCTCCACCGTATTCATAAAAATCTATTCCATTGTTTTGAGATTCACCTTAAACCCTATCTTTGTAAGGCAATCGTCAGTTTTCTTAATCAGAAATAATTTCTCCCTTCCTCAAAATCCCACAGCAGTTTTTGCCTGAATAAATAATTCTGTAGTTAGGCAATGCCTCATTTTCTTTTCTCTATTGTTGTTTTGAATTTTCATTTACTCTTTCTTATTTAATTTGTATATAGTCCATATTTTTTTTTCCTGTAGCCAAACTCTATGCTTCTCACAAGGAGCTTTATCTTAAACTTCTCTGTATCCAACTGTGGCATCTAGCAGGGTCTTGGATATTGTACTTGTTGACTAGCAAGATCTGAAACAGGGATAGGATTTTAGAAAGTTGAGTTTGGGCATTACTGGTAGGAGAAACAGCATGTGTGATAACAGGAAAGGAAAATATTTGAGAGAGAGAATGTTAACCAGTTTAGTTGGAATGGAGGTTCGGGGGGCAGCACAGCCAAAATGAGGAATGAAATGTCAGGTGGAAGTGCCAGAATAAGTTTCACAGCAGGACTTTTTGACTTTGTCCAAGAGATACAGAAGTCTTTTGAGTAGGACAACGAACAGGGCACAGGTGTCTGAAGTCTCATCAAAGCAGCAGTATGCTAAATTAACGAGGGCCTGAACATCATTAGACAGTCACTGCCCAGAAGTGAAGCAGTAGAGCTGAACCAGCACACAGCCTTCCTTGCATTTCCTCATATAGAATTAATTCTGCCTTAAAATTCTTTGGGCCAAGAAAGCACAGTTTGACAGATTCGCTGACACAATTTCTCTTGATTTCTTTCATATTATATTCACTATAAAGTAGATTCAACTTATTATTTCCTTGGCATCTTTATTGGGGAAACCATGCTCTCATTAATAGCAACTGTATAGCAAATGTCTGGTAAGAAGGGTTTTGTTAAATCTTCAATCTATCAAAAGTTACATCTAAGAGAATTTTGTTCTTAATTCCTCTGGAGGAGCTGAGTAAATTCTTGTTTATCCACAGATAGAGGTGTTTGCTATGTATGGTTGGGAGACAGCTTTAATCCTACAAGTAAGATCTGCTGGCATCCAGGGTTTAGCTCTGCCCCACCAGAGCATGGGATACACAGTTGTCTATTCACTTAACAACTAAACTTTTCATAGCCCTTGAACAGAATCCTGATTTTGACTTCCCTATGTTTTATCTATTACACATGCTGTTCCTTTCGTTGGAGAGAAAACTGGGAACTGAGTACTTGGAAATCAACGTAAATTGTCAATTCTATTTCTCTTCTAAGTAAGTTCTAACATCCTTTGTCTTTATTGCCTCCATCTGTGGATAAACAGGAATTATTAGGAATTTACTAATTCCTGGGATCAGAGTGGGCAGGGGCACAATTTTTCTATTTATCTCTATTTGATCAACTTTTTTTTTTTTTTTTTTTTTTTTTTTTTTTTTTTTTTTTTTTTTTTTTTTTTTTTTTAGGGATAGTGAGATAATGGCCACGAAAAGAAGAAAAAGAGAAACAATGGGGGGAGCAGTAAAAATGAAGATGAAAGATATCCTGAAGCTGGACAATTAAAATTCATAAAGGCATTCAAAGGCAGGGAAAAGACACTGAACCACACTCTGCCCTCCCTAAGTCCTTGGTTTTAGGGCTGTTTTTGTTTTTCTTTCATTGTTTCCCTAACTCAGGTTTCCCTACATGGGAAGGGAATGGGAAGCAAGAAGAAAGAGATAGGCTTCAGAGAATCCAGGACTTAAGAGTGCACATGTTTCTTAAAGTCATCAAACATCCAAAGTGAGGGAGGTGATGGTAAACAAATTAGGAGAGGATTAACATCTAAAACATCTGCCTGAGCACAGGATTAGACAAGACCTGATTAGGACAATCCTGTGCATCTAGATTGCATGGAACAATCATTTATAGAATATTAGGACTGACAACAATTAAACCAACAAACTTAGGCTAACCATAGATATTCAAACAATAACAGAGCTCTCAAACTGGCAGAAGACTGTTCATAGTTCTGAAAAATATCCATGAGGAATTAATAATTAGAAAACCAACTCCATTTTGTCCATTTATAATAAAGGTACACTTATATTTGGGCCAATATGAGATAAATAAAATTCATATGAAAGATAAAACTGAGGGCTGTCATTATAAACAAAAGTGCAATAGGATTTTTTGTAAATATCAAGCTTTTCTATCACATTTAAGGTATATTAGATTTATAATCTAACTTTCCCAGCTATTTGTCTATTGTCAAAAATTCATTTGATCCAAGATGGCTACTTAGAAATTAAAAAGCATTTGTAAATATAAAGTTAAAATAAAGGCTGGCTTATGTGTCCTTTTTTATATGCTTACATGAGCATTACAAACATTTCACACCGTGCAAAAAAAAGCTACTTCATGATGGTTTTTCATGCACACAAAGCTTACTCTGCTCCCACACAGCAAGCCTCACTTCACTGTACTGAGAGTACAGTAAAACAATAATATATTTCAGCAATAGTGGTTATCTAAATTCCACGAACAGCTGGCCAGATGACATGGTAAGCCATGTATGGAGCTAGCACTCTTTGTTAAAGCAAAGCAAACTGTCTCTTATTTCTCATAGCCAGTGTTGAAGGCACGAATTCTGTAGACATCCCAAACAAAACAAAACAAAAAACTTGAAAAGCAAACAACTTAAACATATTTTAATTTTTTCTTCCCTTTTAAAATACAAAGGTGGATTTAGAAAATGTGGGGTATTCTTCCCCAAAGTTAAGAAAAGTTTGGACAACAAAGGGTTAAAAGAACAAGTGAGCCCTACCGTACCCAGAAATGATAGAAGGCTCTTCTCCTCTTCGGTGCTACTATCCAACCACTCCGCCACATCACCAGGGGAAAGGAGACTCATTCTCCAGCCAGAAAACTTTTCCATACAGAGCACAATTATTGAATGATGAAGTGGGAAAAAAAGGACACAGACTAAATTCTTGGTGGTCCAACACTTAAATTGCTGGCAAGGCTGTAATGATGAAAGAGAAAATGTGATCCTCCCTCCACTCTGAATTCTGTCTCTGTGACATCAATTTAATACAACAGTGGGGGTGGGGAAGAAAGGAAATAGGGTTAAAAGAGGGTGGTAGAAGAGAAGGGATGGGAAATTTGTCCTCTGTGTCTTGGTGTTAAGCTTTAGCCTGAAAAAGAAACCAGCACAAAGATTTGTATTTAATGAAAGGAGAAAGCACGGAAAAATAAAGAATAAAGACATCCAAAGAAAAAGAAACAGGTTCCTACCCTGAACGCAGCTTAGATAACCAGACAGCACAATAGCTAATCAGTTAAGTAAAGCATATCATCAAACAAAAACAAAGACAAAAGAACAAATTCAGCATTTTGTTTTGTTCCGAGGAGAAAGGTTTTCAAATTTCCTTTCAGTCATCCGCAATAACTGCAGCCCCCTATCCCTTTCCTGCTTTAGCTATTTCAACAGCATCCCAGCCCCCTTTATGAAGATTTCCTGTGAGCAAAGGCAGGTTGATAAATCTGTGAATAGGAAGCTCTCATCCCTCCTTTCTTCTCCTCCTCCTCCATTCCTCCCCCCACCTCGCATGGCGACTGCATTGATCGACAATAATGGAATCTGTAACAGACTGCCAACAGCAACATTAAGGATATTACAAGTCCACTTCATAAGAATTCGAGCTGGTGGTCGGAACTTGGGGGCAATTCTGGGCTTCTAGTCAATAGCTCTGCCTTTCTTTACAAGAAATAAGAGGAGGGTGTGGGGTGGTGGTGCAGGGGGGTGGGAAGGAAAGAAGGCTGAAATCTGAAAGAAATAGAGAAGTAAGCTTGTTGGGCTGAAGGTTCAGAGACCCACCAACATAGTAAATGTCTTCTTCAACTCCTGTCCCTTACACTGCAATTGCAAAGAAGTCAGATCCATATTAATCTTTTATAAGATTTATATTACATATGTACATGGTTTGATGTAAGATTATTTCACAGCTTTACACTTTACTATTAGGCAGAGAAAAATTAGGCAGAAAGGTATGTTCAGAGACCCATAAAGTACAACTATCCCTGTTTTCCAGAGATTAATTAGGCTTGTTGCTCCAATAAAACAATATTCTTAATAAAAAAGAGCTCCCCTCCCTTAGCAAAACATCAGCTCCTCTCCCAATAATCCATTCTTTCCATCTGTTCCAGTTGTCTGCCTTCAGTGAGAGGTTCTCCTTGTTTAAGAGTGACCAGTTCCTTGATGTAGCCTGAATCCACACTCTTCCATGTTTACTTCAGCCTTCACTATTTTCCATCTGGACTTCAGTTCACTTCGACTGTTAAGGACCTTCTTTTGTACCAATCTTTGTAGTACAAGTAGCTAGAGCAGTGCCTCACACTTAGAAGGAACTCACTAAGAATTTACTGAAGTTTTACCTGGCTGCTCTAAAAGTTCTCACAGCTTCAACACTGGCAGGAGGTACCAGGCTGAATATTTTAGGTCCTCTTTTTAAAATTAACCATTCTGAGAGATAGTTACTTACTTAATAGTTGTAGCTATAATACCATGCGACTGAGAAGACAGAAAATGTCAAAAGAGGCAAAATGAACTTAAGTTTAAACAAATTTCTATTTTATTGCCCAAAATAACTACATAAAATGAAAAGGTAGTGATAAATTGGTGTAAAAGACATTTTATCAAAGTCCACAAGCTATGCTTGCTAATAAGCATCTAAATATCAATTGATGATCCCTTTGTAATAACTTCACTACACCAGTAACTTGGGAGATCCCAGGCTGGAAACCACTTGTGTTGAAGATCATATTCAAACTTCTAGGTGAGATGTGGCTTCTGCTTTTTTCTCGATAGGAACCTAGACTCCCTTCGACATCTGCATGTTCCACTGAAAGTGGCAGGAAAAATTCATTTGTTTTGTTCATTTGTATATCTCCACTGTCTAGAACATTATCTGGTATACAGTAGGTGCTCAAACACTTACTTTTGTTGAATGACTTTGGTACCTCCTCTGAGGTGTCATTCTATCATGCGTACCTGACAATTTGGTTGATCCATTGAGACTCAGCTAAAATATCACCTTTTTCCAGGTATTCCCTGATACCTATGACAGAATTAATTGCTCTTACATTCATACCCTCATTGATATTGTTCCTACTTTGTGAAATTACTTGTTTACATAGTGGTTTTCTCCAGTAAACCTCATGCCTTCAGAATGCAAAAACTGTGCTGTACTAACTTAAAAAAAAAAACCCTTTTTTAAAATGCCTAATATATAGATGATGATTTATAAAGGTTTACAGAATGATGTATTATTGAAAATGAGGTTATAATTTGTGTATTAAAGACAGCTTAAGACTAAAGAATCTCAGTTTCCTGATCCTAGTTTTCACATTAATAACAAAGACAAAACTTCTGTTTTTTTTTTTTTTTTTAAAGAGAGAGGGACAGTGAGAGAGACAGAGAAAGAGAGGAACAACTTTATTTAGTTTTTCACATGGCCTTAGTTGCTCCAACACTCAGTTGTGTACGTAGTACTGGGATTTGAACCCGGGTCCTCCTGCTTGCCAGGCAAGTGCCGAAACCGCTGAGCCACCGCTCTAGCCCACAAAGACAAAACTTGATTGAAGAAAAATTAAATTGTTCAAATTTATTTTGCAAAAAAAATCTGTATAGTCAGAAAGATCAACAAAATAATTCAGCTCTACAAACCTGTCCTCTAAATTGAGAGTTAGCAAATGAGGTACCCAAGAAAAATTTGGATATTGAAATTTTGTTACAATAAGGCATCACACTGCTTTTTTCCTGTACACAATGAGAACTTAGCATTGAGTAGTCCTTAAATTTTATGTAAAAAATTTCCTTAAAAATAAAGCAATGAGGGGGCTGGAGTAGTGGCTCAGCGGTTACAGCGCTTGCCTGGCACGCATGAGGACGCAGGTTCAAACCCCAGCACCAAGTACACAATGAAGTGTTGGAGCAATGAAAGTCAAATGAAAAACTAAATAAAAACTGAGTCTCTGTCTCTGTCTCTCTCTCTCTCACTATCCCTCTCTCTTAAAAAAAAAAATAAAGCAATGAAACTTACCTGAAGATATAGCTGCCTCTTCAATTCCTTAATATTCATGATTTTCATTACAGCTGCCTATACTTATACTTGCAGAATCAGTCACTTAACATTAGTGCTAATATATGCCAAATACTATTTTAAGCACTGGGATATAGCTGTGAATGAGAGAAAATTTCTGCCCTTAAGGGATTTATAGTCAATGGGAAGGAGTAAATAAAAAATAATTAGAATATTTTCTTTGTTCAATGGTAAATAGCGTGGAGGAGAAGCAAGGAAGGGGTACAGTAACGTTGGAGAGCTCTACAGTTTCAGAAGATAGGGAAGACCTCACCCAGAGGGCAACTTCTGATTAAAGGACTGAAGGTGCTGGGTTTCAGGAAATGAGAACGACCAATTAAAGCACAGAGGCAGATAAAGCTGAGAGGCAGTGGAGCTAGATTGGAACAAGGAGGAGAAAAACGAAAGATCAGGTTTGTGAACTAATGAGAAGCCACATCATGTAAACTTACACAGTCGTGGGCTCTTACCCTTATTAGATGGGAAGATGTTGAGTGATGTGTAAGGCCTTTCTTTCTTTCTTTTTTTAAAATAAGAGGTATACTGATATAATTCACATATCACAACATTCATCCTTTTGAAGTGGTTTTTGATTTTTTTGTTACTGGGGATTGAACCCAGGGCCTTCCTTATGCCTGCTAATCACATGCTGTACCACTGAGCTACACATACAGCCTTATATAACCAATAATAATCTTAATAATATTAAGAGAAATTTAACACTGATGTTGATTGATATTTTAAAGATAAAATTATATATGCCACTATATGTATAATCCACTACATGAATTCTATTTTGATATCACAGAAAGCCTTGTACTTGAAAAACAAATATTCTTTGAATAATAGTGACTAGAAATCATAAATACTAAATACAAATCTAAGATAAATAGTCTGTATTGTGTTAAAATAATTTGAGGGATTTCTATTGAATGTATTAATATTCAGTACACTGTTCTAATCAAGTATTAAAAGAATAACTAGTCATCAAACAGGCAACTAAAGTGACAGGTGAAGCGACTGCCTTTCTGTCCTGTTATTTCTTTGTATGTGTACAACACTCTCCTTCAAAAACAGCTTAAAGTAAATGTCAAACTATAACTTTTAAAATATTTTGATGAAGAAATATTTTACTCTCATAGAAATATAGTTGATTCTTCTGAAATCTATAGTTGAGCAATAAAAATAGCACCCTGTATACATATATACCTCAAGCTACTTATGTGAATATCAGTAAATGCTCTATAACATTGTTTTAATTTGCCTAATATATTACCTTTGATTGGACAAAAGCAATGAAGCGAAGGCAAAATCTCATTTGTTTGAATTTAGGAAACAAAAAAGCTGTGGTTAAAGAACAGGTAACTCCTCTTCAAAAAGACCTACAAAGGGGCTGGAGCAGTGGCTCAGGGGTTACAGAGCTTTCCTGGCATGCGAAAGGACGCGAGTTCAAACCCCAGCACCCATGTACACAACAAAGGCCATATGAAAAACTAAATAAAATTGGCTTTCTCTTAAAAAAAAAAAAAACCTAGAAAGTGGCTAATTTATAATTATCTTAATTTTCCCCTGAAATAAAGTTAAAGTTTACAAATAATTTTACTCAAAGTGTATATAATTCTTGAACTCTATCATTTAGCCCCTAACACCATCAAATAAATAGTAGCTAGCTAGTATTTACTGAGTGGTTGAGTGGGTATATGATGGACAAACATACACACCTTAGATAATTATGACTCTAAACTGAAAATCATTAGGATAACATCTCCTTTAATTACTTCTAGGCCCATCAAAAATTTGAATACTTGTATCAATAATAAATTAATGTGTTGCATATTTACAATGTTACTAGGTAGTACATGAAGTGCTTTACATGCTTAACCTCATTTACTCCTTTTTTTTTAAAGAGAGAAAGAGGGAGAGAGGAAGACAGAATCAATTTTATAGAGATATCTGCATTCCCATGTGCAGCGCAGCTTTATTCACAATAGCCACGATATGAAAACAAACAAATTGTTGAAGAATGAGAATGGATGGATAAACACACACACACACACACACACACACACCCCTCAGCCTTGAAGAAGGGAAATCCTGTCATTTGTGACAACATGGATGAACCTACAGGTCATTAAGGTAACCATTAAGGGAATCTAAAATAGCCAAAATCCCCAAAGCAAAACAAGGAATACATAAATTATCAGGGGCAGGGGAAACGGGAAAAGTAAGTGGAACATTATTCAAATAGGGTGAGTTATTATAGAGATCTAATGTATAACATGAAGACTATAGTTGATAATATTATATTATGTGCTGAAAATTTCCCTAGAGACAAGATTCAGGTACTTTTACCACTCCCCCTCCAAAAAAGGCGGGGAGGAAGAAAAGGTAACTATATGAAATGATGGATATGTGAATTCAATCAACTCTGTGTATAAATACATATATGAACATCATGTTGTAGAACTTACATACAATAAAAAAGGCTAGTGAATGCTGGTAGTTATGGAGAATGTACACAGTATTACAGAAATGTTTTGGAAACTCAAACAAGAAAATTACATATTTTTACATTAAAACCACAAGTATCAGAAAAATTTACCGTTTATTATCACCTGAATCATTACACACCATACTGAGCTGTGTGCAAAGAAGTCCTTGATTGAAAAACTAATTCTACAATCAAGAATTTAATTTTCTTATGACTAGTATTTGAATCTGTTGTAAATTGCGCTTTAGTATAAGAAAGAGCTGGAACAAAACAGGTGCATCAATACATATGTAAAAGATGCTCTATTTGATCTTAAATGATTTTAAATGGCAGAACTATTTTACAGTACTACCTTATGATCTACTTGGGAAATTTATTCACATAACAATGGAACACATAATATTTGTGAAATATAAGGATGAATAAGAAAAACATTGTCAAGAGGCTCATGATCTACACTTGACAGTGTGCTCATGGCAATACAAAAGTCACACCACTGGTTTATGTGTGTTCATTTATAAGTGATATACATGGGCTCTAAATCTATATAACAAATATTAATGAAGTATTCCTCTTATTATACTGGATAAAAATTAAAGAAATAAAGGCATTACAGTTCCTTCCCACCCACAATGGACTGCTGCTGCATTACCCTAGCATGGATCAATTTTGGAAAGAGCAAATATGGGACACACTTAAATGGCCTTTGAAACACCAAAATGATGACAGCACTCTTTCTTCAGAACCAGAGAATGCCCTTAGAATTCTAAACACAGTATGGTCCTCCGTCAGTTACCACTGAACTATCAGAGTCAGCATACAAATTGAAACAGATTTGCCATCTCAGGTCCACATTAATTTTATACTTTTACAGAAGCAGGATAAGCAATCCAGTTGTTCAACATCTACTGAAGGGGCTAGAGCAGTGACTGGAGTGGTTACAGAGCTTGGCATGAGCGAGGACATGGGTTAGAACCCCAGAACCATGTACACAACTAAGTGTTGGAACAACAAAGGCCACATGAAAAACTAAATGAAATTGATTCTCACTTTTTCTCTCTCAATGTCCCTTTCTCTTTCAAACAAAACAAAACAAAACAAAAGAAACAAAAGAAAACAACAACAAAAAGCATCCACTGAAACAGTTAAGTATGTGGGTCTTGATACTTATCTAAAGATAAAAGTAGTTTTAAACCACTATATTTACTGAGGGAGGCTCTCAGCTCTAGTAATTTTTGTCATATTTAGCTATCCAGGTTCAAAGAGACAAAGTATCTTTAAGGACTTTCTCATTCAGTCAAACTAAACTGATCTTGGTCAAGATTACCTTTGAGCTGGACATGGAGACACAGGCCTATAATCCCAGTAATTTGGGAGCTTGAGGCAGGAGCACTGCCAAATTTGAGGCCAGCCTCAGCAACTTGGGGAGATATTGTCTCAAAATAAAATTTAAAAAACGGCTGGGGATGCTACATGTGAATCCCTGTGTTTACTCCCCAGTACTACAAGGGGAAAAAAAGAAGAGTGAATTTTATTTTCTTTTTTAATAACACAGGTATAACATATAAGGGGGGGGGCAAGTGCAATACAGCACTTGCCTGGCATGCACAAGTACCAAGGTTTGATCCCCAGCACCACATATACAACTAAGTGAAGGAAAAACAAAAACCAGATGAGAAAATTCTCTCTCTCTTAAAAAAACCAACAAACAACCCCATATATGGGCAGGATAAAAAAAGGGTAAGGGGATACTTTATTATTTGAAGGACTTTTGGTTCGTAATTGTGAATAACCTACTACCTAGTTAGTTTGTGCACAGACCTGCATGATTCTGTCTTTGCCTTTCAAAAACAAATGTTGGGTAGGACACTTCCTGTTGCCTTCAAGTTTTAAATAAACCTGAAGTATCCCCACATTTCAAAGAAAGCAGAAAATAACAACTCCTCAGGGTTTACTAAGAGGTGAGCTCTTTCTGTTAAGGATCTGAAGATCAACTTCCAAAATATTAGTTGCTGGTCTAGAAGGGAGTACTCCCTACCCACCTCTCCCACAACCACATAGACATATAGACTTGCCTGGAAAGACTGATTATATCTAATTAGAAAGCAGAGGTGGGAGACCTGCTGGAGAAAGGTAAAGCGGGGGAATATGACTCTTGTATCCTAAAAATCCATATGTTCAACTGCTAATCTGCACTACCACAGAATCTACCTTTATTGAAAACAGAGCCACTGCATATATAATTAGTTAAGATGAGGTAATTACAGTGAATGACAGTTCAACATGACCGGCATCCTTATAAAAATGGGAAAGGAGTTCACAGATGCACACATAGGGAGACCTCCATGAACCTGAAGGCAGAGATTGGAGTGATACTTTTATAAGTCAAGGGACATTAAAGGTTGTCAGCAAACCACCAGAAGTAAGGTGTGAGGCATACAACATACTCTTACAGCCCTCAGAAAGAAGCAAACCTACTGACACCTTGACCTCAGGCTTCTGAGCCTCCAGAACTGTGAGATACTGTGAAATGATATATTTCTGTTGCTTAAGTTGCTCAGTTTGTGATTCATTGTTACAGCAGCCCCAGGAAAAAAAAAAAATACACTGACCAATGTACAGCACTGGGGCATCCTGTATCCTTACTGTCTGGAAGAGTAAGGATACAAAGAAAAGATGCAGTAGATTTCTATGAGGTAAGTAGACACAAGAAAAGATAACTTGTCCTGAATCATGGATGCTGGATTTCCAAACCCAAAGAGCTGTGCAGTGGATAAAAGGCCCTTCTATAGAGTTCACAACCCTCAACCTGTAAGAGAACTAACACACAGAGACAGCCACATCCATAGTCAGTCAATACGAGTGAGAGAAGAAAAAAAACACGAATTGCAAGCATATGTATCTTTGCCATATATTTTATTAAGGTCTCATATGGTGCAAAGATCTTAAGGTCTGGGGAAATAGAGGCTGCCATAAGAATGAAAGGAGAAATTAATTCAATGGTAACGTCAAAAGTTTACCAAAGATCTGCAGTCATCTATAATCAATCAGTTGGAATTCCTCTGAACACATTGTCATCTGTGTGATACAGTCTATGACAGTAACTCACTGCCTTGTTTTCTTTAAATGTATCTTCATGTATCAGCATTTAGTCAGCATGAAGAGAAAACCTATTTTTTTAATGCAGACAATTAATGAATAATGAATTTAAATCTCTGGGGGAATTCCATAGTGATTTTTTTTTTAATGAAAGTAGATAAACAAAAGAATAAGTGTAAGATCAGTATGCTGGCTAAGAAAACTCTTAAAAAATTAAAGCTTTAAGAGAATATTATAAAGGACAAATTCATAATATCAAAGAACTGCTGAATTTATCTTTCTTGGCTTTACACTTGTGGCTTGGGGGAAAAATTTAAGACATGTCCAGAAAACTATGAAATTATGTATGACAGAGTGGGTGCTGTTAGATCAATGGAAGAAAATAAGGATTGTTCAATAGATGTACCAGGAAAAAGTTATCAATATGATAAAAGTTCAAAACTATAAAAACCAAATTAAGGACTTAAATATCAAGAATAAAAATTGAAAACTCCTAGTAGAAATATCTTGAGATGTTAGGAGAAGGAATGATTAAAAAATAAAGCAGAAAACTGACTATAAAATAAAAGATGGGAAGGTTTTGCAATATTAAAATTATAAACTTTTGTTCATCCCAAGACCTTAAAAAAAACAAAAGCGAAAAGACTAGTTATAAATTGAAAGAAAATATTCGTAATACACACAATTGCTAATGGGTTATTATCAACAACATAAAAATAACTCATATTTTAATAGGAAGAGTACAACCAACTCAATAGAAAAGTGGGGAAGAGATATAAAAACAAATTTCACAAAAGTATTAATATGTATTAACAGACTTAAGAAAAAATGTTCAGTATCCCTGGTAATCAGTATATTCAAACCAACCATCTTATCTTCATTCCATGACAATAAATTAAAAATTGTGTATGGGCTGAAGAGGTGCCTCAATGATAGAGCACTTGCCTGGCATGTGCAAGGGCCTGGGTTCGAACCCCAGCACCACATACAGAACTAAGTGTTCGAAAAACAAAAACCAGATGAAAAGAAATAAAATTCACCCTTTTTTCTCTCTTAAAAAAAAAAAAAAGTTGTGACAATCCCAAGTATTAGGTAGAATGTGGACTCTTCAGGATTTCATATATATTGTTGATGGGAAATAGTTTGGCAATATTTACACACCCTAAAACACTTCTAGTTATATACTGAAGAGGAAGCTCTGGCAAAGGATAAAAGAAGGTATATAGTAATGTTAATAGCAGCACAGATATCAACAGCAAACCAAACAGAACCCCTTAATAAGATATTGAATCCCAATACTAACCCTGTACAACCCCACTCTATCTCTAAATTTGGGATATTCAACAATATAAAAATAATACAGCAGTCAAACAGATAAATAATACCAACAATATGGAAAGATATTTATAATATAAATATTTAAATAAAAAGTCCAAATAAAATGTTCTCTTCATATAAAGTTAGAAATGACTAAAACTTAGCAACATATATAAAAGTTTTCTCTCAAATAAGCTACACATTAATTCCAATTGAAATGTCATCACATATTTTTCTATCTTTGGCTGTGGGGGTTGGGAGAGAGATTGAAATTATAGTTCATTTGTAAAAATAAATACACAAATAAAAGGTCAAGCACATTTTGAAAGGAAGATCTAATTTGCTACCTGAGTAAGAAATGTATTAAAATCTATCATCATTAAAACTCTGTGTGTTCTGTTAGATCTGTGGACCAAAAAAGAAATCCAGAGGGACAGAGGGGTGGCTCAGCAGTTATGGGACCTGCTTTGATGTGTGAGGATGTGGGTTTGAACCCCAACAACACGTTCACAACGAAGTGTTGCAGCAACACAAGTCATATGAAAAACTAAATAAAACTGATTCACTCTCTCTAAAAAAAAAAGTAATCCAGACAAAAGACACATAGATAATAAAGAATGCTTTCAAATCAGTGTGAAAAGAATAAAATAACAGATCATTCAATACAAAAATGTTGAGACAACTGGTCGTTCGGTTGAAGGAAATCTTCTTTACATAACCAAAAAATCAACTCCAGATAAAGACCTAAATTTAAGGCCTTTCTAAGCATGGTATAAAAGTTAAAACTTGCAATGGAAAAGACAAATTGAACAAATACAAAATTAAAAGTTTCAAACAGCAAATACCTTGAACAAATTTGGAATATGTTAGACATCATCTATAAAAATATGAAACTTGAATTATCTTTCAATTCTATTTCTAAGAACCAATCCTACATAAATACTATCCAAAGGCAATGAACACAGACATTTGTGCAAAGATGTCTGACACAAAGTTGATTAACGGCAAAAACCAAAAACATTCCAAGTATCCAACAGGAGGGAAAAGATACATCTCCAAGGGATAATATGCCACCTTTAAGGTTCTAGGGTATAGATGCAGTAAAACGAAAAGATGTCTTCTATATATTATTTTGTTTTATTGTGAAATCTTACTATACAGAAAGTAGCATAAAATAGAGTTTAATGGTAACGACAATACCACCACAGCAAGATTCAGAACATCGTCTACAACAGATAAGTGTCCCAAGTACGCCCTCCTGATCTCAGTTCCCACAGCCAAACAGATAACCATTATCCTAAAGATTTCTTAAGTAAACATTCCTTGCTTCTCTTTGCATTTTAGCACACAAATTTTCATCTGTCAATAATATATGATTTTCTTTAAAAAAAAAATAGGGCTTCCTTTTCCCCTTTTTTTGAATTTTATAGAAATGGTATAATACAACATGCTTTTCTTTCTTTTTTCTTTTTTACCACTGGGGATTGAACCCGGGGCACTTAACCACTAAGCTACATCCATACCCCCTTGAGACAGGGCCTCACTAATATGCTGAGGCTGGACTCAAACTCCCAAACCTCCTGCCTCAGCCTTCTGAGTTGCTGGGATTACAGGTGTGCCTCACTGTGCCCAGCAATAATAATGTACTTTAAAGTTTGCTTTCTTTTACTCAATATTATGTTTCTAAGGCTTATTAATGGCATGTCTCACTAATTTGTCTTATTCCATTTACATAACCATCTCACTTTTTCCCCCCAGGTGGAAAATATAAATATAACTTATTTTTATGTAAAATATTAAGAAGGGATCCATTTCCATTTTATTTTTTCATATGGATATCCAATTGAGTCAGTGCCATTTATTCTAAAACACCATAATCCCCCTGCCCACACTCTGCAGTGTCAATTTTATTCTAAGTAAAATGTATATATTTGCATGGGCCTATTTCTAGATTCTTTATTTTATACCATTGGTCTTTTTCTAACCAGTACCACTTTGGCTCAATTACTGTAGCTTTGTAAAAAGTCCTAATTGCCGACAGAGCAAGTCCCCTCAAAATAATGGTTCTTCAAGAATGTTAGACTTTCCTCAGTCCTTTGCTTAGACATAAAAATTTTATAATCCATTTGGAAAATTGTCTAAAAAATTTTAAAAGTTTTGTATTGGGAGTGTACTGACTCTATAGAGAAAATTTGAAGAAAATAATAGCCCTGAAACCAAATTTCCAATTCTAGGAATATGGTATATCTTTACTTTCAACTGTTCTTTAATTTCTTATAATACAACTTTATAGTTGATTTTTTAGATGCTTTGCATACCACTTTTGCTTTTAGATTTATTCCTAGGTATTAACATTTTGTTACTTTAGTATCTCTTAAAATTTTACTTTGAGTTTATTGTCCATACATAGATACACAAATAGTTTTGTTTGTGAATTTGTATCTAGCAACTTTGTTAAACTCAGTATGTATAAAGATTTCAATGGACCTTTTTAAACAACAACATCACCTGCAGTTAGGGAACGTTTCTCTTTCTAATCCTTTTACATTTTCTTGCATTACTTTACTGATTTGGGCCTCCAATACAGTATGACCTAGCTGGTGTAGTTAAGTATATTCTGCCTTGATCTTCATCTGGAAGGGAAAGCTTTTCACCAAGGACTAAGATCTTTGTTTAACTTTTACATCTTTTCAAATAATTGACTCATTTCGTTAATCTTCTTTACTGTATGTTTAATATTTCATTAATTCCTATTCTTATATTGTTCCTTCTACTTTCTTGTTTACAGGGTTATTTTTCTAACTTCTTAATAAAAATTCTAGAATATTATTTTTTAGCATTTTGTCTTTTCTAACATGCACTCAAGGCTAAAATGTTCATTTTAAGTTCTGTTCTAGCTAAATCATGCAAGTTTTGATATATATTTTCATTATCATTCATTTGAAAATATTTTCTAATTTCCATTATGATTTCCTTATTGGTTTATGAATTTAGAAAGTATCTGATGCTTTTAGAAGATAGTTTTTAAAAATTCTCACTGGGGGCTGGAGCGGTGGCTCAGCAGTTACGGAACTTGCCTGGCATGTGTAAGTACCAGAGTTTGAATCCCAGCACCATGTAGACAACGAAGTGTTGGAGCAATGAAGACCTTGTGAAAAACTAAACAAAATTGATTCTCTTTTTTTCTCTCTCTCATTGTCCCTCCTTCTTAAAAAAAAAAAAAAATCTTGCTCAGCATTGTTGTACACACTAGTAATCCCAGCTATTCATGAAGCTGAGGCAGAAGAATCACAAGTTTAAGTCTAGCCTGGGCAATTTAGTAAGACTGTCTCAAAAAAAAAAAAAAAAAAATATATATATATATACACACACACACACATAAATAAATAAAGGGGCTAGAGATATAGCTCAGTGATACAGCACCACTGGGTTCAATCCCCAGTACTTCAAAACAAATAATTAAGTAGGGCAGGGGAATTAGTTCAGTGGTGGTATGCTTGCCTATCAAATGCAAGGCCCTGGGTTCATTATCCAGTATCCACCCTCCCACCACCAAATCTTATCATCTTTTAAAGTTGTTTTTCAGTAGGAAGGAATACTCAGAAAACCTAGCCCACTATTACTAGAAACACAACCTACAGAATGGTTGAAAAATGCAAGTTGAACTACAACATGTACTGCTTAATTCTATTGAAAACAAAACAGAAAAACTGTGCTCATGTATTATTTGCATTCATAAATGAGTAATACATGCAGAGTCTGGAAGGATAAATATAAACAGTTAATTGTGATGATATGAGCAGAAAATACTATATTACATCACATAATTGTTGCCATTGCATTAACATATGTTTACAAGTTTCTGTGTACCCTAATCTTGCACCAGACAGTTTAGTAATAAAATTTGTCATAAACTCTGTGATGATTATGTGGTGAAATACAGTAGCAGAATTAGTGGGGTAGAAAGAAAGTAAAATATCTTTGGTTTGTTATTTTTTTAAATTAAGGTTTTACTTAAAATAGACTTACATAGAAAGTACAAAAGATAATAAAACCATAAAAGCATATATCAGGGTAGCAAGAAACTTCAAGAATTATTCAGTTAATTTCTTTGGCCTTCAAATCAGATTTATTTGACTTTAGGAAAAATAATAATTTATTTATAATGTCCCACAAAGAAGAAGATCCAAAGACTCTTAAGTTTTAGAGCTTAAAACCAATGAATTTCTTCTCATATCTAACTAAGGTGCTACATACTACCACCCCACTCAATGGCTATGCAAAATAGTTGGTGACTATTTTCATACATATTTCATATTTCTGTTCCTCAATGTCTTTAACTTTTCTTCATGATGTTATTTTCTAGACTTTCTATCACCAAAAAGCTTCAAACATTTTTATATATGGCACATAAAAGAAAATAATATATTCCTTAACAAAATCCTAGCAAACTGCATCCAAAAACACATCAAAAAGATAATATATCATGATCAAGTGGGCTTCATTCCAGGCATGCAAGACTGGTTCAACAAATGCAGATTCATAAATGTGATTCATCACTTACACTGAATTAAAGACAAAAACCATATGATCATCTCAAAACATGCAGAAAAGGGCTTTGACAAAAATCCAACACCCATTTATGCTCAAAACTCTTGAGAAAATAGGAATCAAAGGAACTTACAAGTTTTTCAAGGCCCTTTATGATAAACCCATGGCCAACATTATAGTTATTGGAGAAAAACTGAAAGCACTCCCACTAAACTCAGTAACAAGACAGGGCTATCCACTCTCTCCACTCTTCCTTCAATTTAGTCCTTGAAATCCTAGCCAGAGCAATCAAACAAGAGAAGGAAATCAAAATGATTCGAATAGAAAAAGAGGAAGTTACACTATCTCTATTTGCCAATGATATGATCCTGTACCTAGAAGACCCAAAAAACTCTTATCAGAAGACTTCTAGAGTTCATCAGTGAATTCAGCAAAGTGGTAGGATTCAAAATCAACACCCATAAATCAATAGCTTTCTTATATTCCAACAACAATTCTGCCAAAGAAGAAATCAAAAAATCCATCCCATTCACAATAACCTCAAAAAGAATAAAATACCTGGGAATTAATATAACAAAGGAAGTAAAAGATCTCTACAACAAAAATATCTAACACTGAAGAAAGAAAGTAAAGAAGACCCCTGAGTAGACAGAAAGACATCCCATGTTCTTGGTTAGGCAGAATCAATATAGTTAAAATGGCCATTCTTCTGAAAGCACTGCACAGATTCAACACAATCCCCATCAAAATACCAATGTCATTCCTCACAGACACAGAAAAATCAATTCTCAAATTCATTTGCAACATTAAGAAACCCTGAACAGCCAAAGTACTACTAAGCAAAACAAACAAACAAACAACAACAACAATAATCCAAAATGAGATAGGAGGGATCACAATACCTGATCTGAAATTATACCATAGAGCTGCAGTAACAAAAACAGCATGGTGTTGGTATCATAATAGGTAGGAAGACCAATGGAATAAAAGACACTACTGAGACTAAACTACTTTAATTAAAAAATATAGCTCAGAGGAATGACAGCCTGTTCAACAAATGGTGCTGGACAAATTAGACAGTCATATGCAGACAATTGAAATTAGATCCTCATCTCTCACCCTGCACAAAAATCAAATCGAAACGGATCAAAGAACTAGGAATTAAAACAGCAACCATACAATTATTAGAAAACAAAATAGGATCAACCCTCCATCATGTTGGCGTAGGCACCTTCTTCCTTAACAAGACTCCTATAGCACAAAAATTAAAAACAAGAATTAATGAATGGGATGCCGTTAAACTTAAAAGCTCCGCACAGCTAAGAAATTAGTCAATAGTGTCAAAAGAGAACCCACAGAACTGGAGAAGATCTCTGATGGGGGCTAATATCATAACATACAAAGGACTCAAAAAACTTAATGCCCAAAACACAAACATTCCAATCAATAAATGGGCTACGGAACTAAACAAAAACTTTTCAACAGCGGACGTTCAAAAATCAAAAGATATACGAGAAACTGTTCTACATCACTAGCAATCAGAGAAATGGAAATCAAAACTGCATTGAGATTCCACCTCACTCCAGTCAGAATGGCAAAAATGAAGACTATGAACAACAGACTGGAAGGGTTCTGGGAAGAAAGGAACATTAGCACATTGTTGGTGGGACTGCAAACTTTAACAGCCCTCTGGAAAGCAGTGTGGAGACTCCTCAAACAATTAGGGATGGAACCACTGTTCAACCCAGCTATCCCAATTCTGGGTATTTTCCAGGAAGAGTTAGAATCAGCTTATTAGAGAGATACAGCTAAATAAGTGTTTATAGCAGCTCAATTTATAATAGTGAGATTATGGAAACAACCTAGATGCCCTTCACTGAATTAATAGATTAAAAAACTGTACTACACACACACACACACACACACACACACACACACACACACAAATGGAGTTCTACTCAGCTATTAGAAAGAATATCATGGCTTTTGCAGGTAAATGGATGGAAATGGAAAAAATCATGCTGCGTGAAACAAGCCAAACCCAGAGATTTAAGGGTTGAATGTTTTCTCTCATATGTGGAAACTAGAGTGAAATCTAAGAGGATGAAAATTAGACAGGTTTATTTAATATACCCACCAAATATAAGTAGCACACAAGCTGTGGGGACTATAACTATGAGGGTGGAAAGGGGGAGAAAAACAGGGGGTTTCAATACTGTAGAGTACAGTTGACTCTCACGAGAACCCCAAATGCACTCAGGCAGGCATTTAAATCTAGTAATTTCAATGTTTAAATTACATGTACATGGTTATTTATATCTGTAACTTGGGGGAACTACAGAAAAGTCTCAAGATCAGGGAAGGAGGGGAGTGGGGGAATCCTGTAAGGATTGGGTTTGAGCAACTCGTTGAAAACGTATATGCATGTATGAATGTGAACCAATGAATCCCTTCATTATGTAAGATGATGCTGAACCAATTAAAAAAATTTTTTAAAAAAGAATATATTACTCAAATAACAATTGCAAACTAAAGTAGCAGGTCACTTAACATTTCTTAAATGCTCTAAGGCTAAATTATAAATGTATATTAATACTACATCACGCAGTGGCTTATTTACTTGAACCCTTGATGCAACAGTTAAATATCTGCATATGGTTTAGTCTTTCTACTTTTATTTATGTAAAAATTTTCACTACAAATTCTCTATCTGCATTTTTATTTTTCCCAATGTTTGTGAGATGTGCTTCTTTGGACTTAAAGTTGTATATGATTCTGTCAATATAGGTTGAGCTTCTCTAATTCAAAAATATAAAGTTGAAATGCTCCAAAATCTGAGCCTTTTTGAGCACCTTTGACAAAAATGGAATACTCCACATCCAACCTTGTAATGGGTTCCCCTCAAAATGCAAGTGCAATAAAAATACTTCAGGCTATATGAATATGATATGTGTGAAATATAAATGAACTTCATGTTTCGACATTATTTGAATACAATTATACTTTATCACTAGATTTTTATATCCTCTGAGCTTACTGAATAAAACACTAGTCCTCATATATTATACTTTAATATAAAAATATTTTATCAGGGCTGGAGCAGTGGCTCGGCAGTTATGGCGCTTGTCTGGCATGTGCGAGTATGTGAGTTCAAACCCCTGCACCACATACACAACTAAGTGTCGGAACAATGAACGCCACATGAAAAACTAAATAAAAATTAATTTCTCTCTCTCTCTTAGTCCTTCTCTTTTTAAAATAATATTATATACAAAAATATTCATGTACTTACACTGAACACAATTTTACATGTAGATACTAATAAGTTAATATTATAAATTTGATGAGTTTTTTGTACTCTTGGCTTTAATAGAATTTTGTTTTAAAATTTTATTTCTAAGTTTTTAAAGGATAGGATTCCTTGTTATGTTGGAGGAAAAAAAAACATTTAAAAACAACTTTGTCCATCTCTATAAAATGTGAAAGTATCCAACACTGAAACTGAAGATGTTTAATGAATGACAGTCTTCTTCATCGTCATTGTCTTCTTCTCTCTTAAATGATCATTGATTATATATTGCACAACCTTCAATATAAGAACTAACCTGATGATATGCTTCACCTCTTGCATAAAGAAAAAGGACTTTCAAACATTAGACCATCAAACTAGAAGCTTGCCAAGGGTTTTGAGGCGTTTGTGTATGTGTGTTCTTTTGTTTTAGCAAACTAAAGCACTCTTTAACTTTTTACTAGTGTATAACATATATTCAGAAAGTGTACATATATCAATACTCTTCACAAATGGAATTTATACAGGTAAACAGCATCTGGATTAAAACAACATTATCACATCCAGAAGCTTCCCTTGTATATTCTTTGCAGTTATTACTCCCATAAAGATAATCACTCTCATCTTCCAACTCTTATCGGCTCTGTTGGACAAGGCAACAGAGTGTGCTCTTTTTCCTTGCTATATAGAATTCCACCGTGGAAGCAAACCAGGAGTGCTTTGTCCACTCTGCTGCTGACAAGGATCTGGGTAGTTTCTGATTTCAGCTGTCACATCAGTACAGGTCTTTCAATAAACCTACACGTGCATTTCTGCTGGGTTCATAAACGGGAGAGGAACTGCTAGGTCACAGAACACTGCTAAGCCCTATCTGAAATTGTCAAGTAGTTCTCCAGGGTAAATGCAGGAACTGATACTCCAAAGGGCATCATCTGGAACGTGTGGGGTTATTCCACATCCCTGGCAAAAGCTGGCATTTCTGTTTTTCTCACTTTAGACAGTTTGCGGAGCACGACCCCTTTGGGTTTAATGTGCATTTCTCTGGTGACTAACAACCAAACACTTCACAGGCTGGCCACTTGGATGGCCTCTTTTGTGAAATGAACATGTGAGTCTTCCCCCTTTTTCACTGATGTGTAGGAGTTCTTTACACATTGTGATTTGGCATTACAATTTTAAAATGTCTTTTTTTTCAGGCTATCAGAGAAAATATAACATTAACAACATCTAGACTAAATCCTAAGAGTCTTAAAAGTCCCTATTTTCCTGTGACTGATTTGACAGGGGAAAATAGAAAAAGTCTACCTTTAAATATTAATTCCAGGGGCTGGAGCAGTGGCTCAGCGGTTTCGGCACTTGCCTGGCAAGCACGAGGACCTGGGTTCAAACCCCAGCACCACATCACAACAAAGTGTTAGAGCAACGAAGGCCATGTGAAAAACTAAATAAAATTGTTTCTCTCTTTCTCTGTCACTCCCACTGTCCCTCGCTCTTAAAAAAATAAATATTAATTCCAGAACTAAGTAAAATGAAAATAGGTTTATATTTCTGACACTGGGAGAAACCTACCAGAAAGCTGTCAAAACCCAGAGCACTTTAAAAGGAATAAAATCATCACATTTTTTTTAAAAGACAATGAGAAAGCCAGAAAGAGAGAATCTTCATCTGGCCTTTGTTTCTCTGATACTTGTAGTGCATACGGTGCCAGAGTTGGAACTTGGGTCCTTGTGCATGCCAGGCAAGTGCTCTAGCCGCTGAGCCACTGTTCCAGCTCCCTTAATATTGATTGTTAATTAAAATTTCACTGTCAAGTACACTTTGAAGTTTACTCACAGTTAAGACCTGCCTTTAAGAAACATTTGTAAAGAACTTGTTGGATTTTCCTTTTAAAGAGGGCCACATAAAAGACTGGCATCTAGTTTTACATACCTTTCCATTTAAAAACATAATCAAAACAAAACAAAAAGTAGTGCCATCAGGGGTTGACCTAAGCAGTTCTGCTGAGGCACGGTGGATAAACACTGTGCTTTCATTAGAATTCTGCTTTGGATATTCCAATAAATTCCTTCTGTGTGGTATATTTTGGTCTTGTAAAGTTAAAAAGATTTCCAAGGAAGACTAGTTTTCTTTTCTTGTAACAACTGCAGTAACTCCTAGGATTTCTCTTTACACCATATTTTTGTTTGGGTTTAGGTTAAAAAAGGGTCTATGGCATTTCTCAGAAGAGGTGATAAGAGAATGGCATGGGCTCCAATTTAGGGGGAAAAAACACTTTAAAAAATATACCAATAATCATTTTCTGAATGTTGTTTTCATAGGGGAAGGAAATGAATAAACTAAATAATAAAAGCACATTTCAAAATTTTAACAGTTATGTGTCTAAATATATACAAGTAAAATGATGCTACTTGTAAAATAGTATGATATGTGCACTATTTCAGGAAATATAGTGACATTTTACGGAATTTCAAATGGAGGTAAAAGATTTGAAAGAAAGTTTCAAGATATATGTAGCAAATTATTTGGACAATAAAATAAATACTTTAATTAATTAAAAATCTGCTTATACTTCAGCTGTGTAATAGAGATTCAGAAAAAGCAGACCAAATACTAAGTGATATAATTCCTCTATCATATGCTTAGCTTCCCATACTATGAAAAAATGCTGATTAGTAGTCTATCATACTGAGCAAAATTTTAGAAATCAGCTTTGAGTACACAAGAGATAATTATCCTTTCCTGTTAACAAATGTCATATCTTCTCCCGTCCTCTGATTGAACAAACCTAACTTGGTGTTCTCACACAGGCTAGGGGTGTGTGTGTGTGTGTGTGTGAGTGTGTGTGTGGCTTTTCTTGAGCTCTGACTGTCATTTCTCTCTTTTGTATAATTTATTTACTTGGCACTTACTATTCCAGGTGTACTTATTTGAATAGGGATTCAAACATCTTATCTTTCCTATCTGACCCAGGAGACCAGAAATCAAATCACCTCTACACAACTCATTTGAAGTATTTTTGCAAAAAAAGTTTTTGTAATCTCCATGTAAACTAAAGGTAGTATGTATGAATGGTTAACTGTTTAGCAGGGCTGTTCATTATTCAAAGGTACTCCGCTATCTGTGGAACTGGATTCAAGTCGCAAGGGCTGGCAGTGTGTCCAACAGGTTGACTGTCATTGGTAGCATATCATAGGTGATCTGAGTCCTGGCAGCTCAAGTTGCTTACTTTCTAAGATCTGCCATAAGAAAGAGCAAATGAAACCAGACAGTTTTTCTTCTTTAAAGAACAGGACTATATAAATTTAAACTAATTTTTCAAGGTGCTGTTTCAATAACTCATTTACTAATAAAATATTGGAAACCTGAAATGATAGAAATGGGTAGTTCCATGAGAGTTAATTTATATAATCTTCTCATTGGTTCCCTCTTTACATATTTAAGTTCATAATACTTCCAATTCAGCTTAATAGTAGGGTGTGAGCAGGGACAAAGAAAGTGCCAGAGAGGACAAAGACCTTCATCTGAATTTTAATCTCTGATTCAGCAAGTCTCTCTTGACAAGTGTGTACAAAGTATTCTGAGTGGCATTGCTTAGGCCTTCCAAACATAGCTCAGATCATACAATTAAATGTGGAGTTCTGAAAGATTATCAGCACTTAAAAAAAATCACAGAGAGTTTACATTGCTGAGTCAGGACTCATTTCCCCAAATCATTGTCCAGTAGGAATAAGACAAAAAGAATTTGGAATTAGATGCTTTAAGAAAGTTTATGCAACTCAAGTGCAACAATTTAGGTGACCCATATTTCACAATAGTCACCAACTTTGTTAAAACTGATAAAGAACGAACGGAAAGCAAGAATAACCATCAACAACCACTAGAGAGCGTGAAAGAACTGAAGAGAAGGAAAAGATTCTGTGACACTTTCCTCTTTAGAGAATCCCAAAGGTCAAGAACTGAGCAAAAGGGGAAACACAATCATCCTGTTTACATAAAGGGATTCCCAGAGTTTTGAGTGGATAACCAGGTAACTTAAGGAATTAATTTGACAACTCAGAGCATTTTACATGTCCAGACTCAAAGTTCTTATCCCTAGCTTTTTGCTTTCATTTTTGTTTAAACATATTGCATTCTTAGGGATTTAACTGGAATATAAAACACAGAATTATGTTCAGGAGGTAGAAACTGTAGCAGAAAAGGAGAAATAATTCCTTTGAATAAGTCAAAGTTTTGATCAATTAGAGTCAAATACTTATCAGAAAAACATTATATTGCAGAACTCTTTACCCTCTTTGAAAATTTAAAATATAAACTATATTATTTTAAGATTTATGTAGTTCACAGAAAAAAATATCAAGGAAAAGAAATCATAAGTAGTGAAAATGAGCCTGCCTTCAAGAAAACACCGATCAAAAGAAAACTTTCTCATATACACAAGCCTCTTTTCTCATTCCATAGATTTCACTGTACTCCCTCCATTCTCATTTAGAATTTGTCTTTAGTCACAAAATGAACACCTTATTTCTGCTTTTCTCCACCCTAGAATGGACAGATCTGTACAATCTGACATTCATATTCAGTAGATAAAAGGAAGATGGCTTCCTTCTAATATTGTTCTCTTACTCAAGCATGGTAGTAATTTTATAATCATTAAGGTGATTAATAAAATAGTTTATTTCCACTTGTCAATAAAATATCAGCAGTAGATAATGACTTGTGATTATTCCTGGCATCAGGAAATACATTTAGGTCAAAGGCCCATCTTAATCTCTCACTCTCTTCCTAACACATAAAGCACGCATATAACGTACCCCCGACACACACACACATCAGGGCAGTCCTTTCACATATTTAAGGGAGGATAAAAGCTAAGAGAAAAATCTAAGCTCTAAGTAATACAACATGAATACTGTCGAGTTGGAAGGAGCATTATGTCCTCATTCCCATAGTCATCACTCCTCTTATAAAAAGAGTGTGCTTAAATAATGCCTTCTCCAGTAAGACAGATACTCTCTTGTTCCACACTGGGTGGAGAATCCACTTTGCAATTTGGTTTCCTGATAGCCCAGAGCAGTAATGAAACTATTCCTTATAACTTAGTGCCTATCTCACACACACAGACTTGTAAATCAGTACTGAACTTACACAGACCCAGCTGAAAACTGGAATGAGCAGGTCAGGTTGCTTAAATACAAAAAGACAACAATACCCCTTCAGTGTGCTTGAAGCCAAATCAGGCTAACTGGTTCCCAGGAGTTGTAAAGAGCCATGACAGATCCTTTTGACAGTGGCTATCTTTACTATTTAGCTCATTAGACTAGTGTGGCCTCTCTCATCGCCACAATGGTCTCCAGAAAAAATGAAAAGGCAGCCACATTTTTTAGAGAATAAATGAAAATGCATGAAGACAGATGTTCACTGTTGTAACACTCAAGATCTTCCAATTCAGTCATCCCATACATATAATTCATGAAATTTATGAGGTGAAGTAACAGAGGACTCTGATAAATAGAAACAGAGCTGGACCTTGAATAAGGAAGCAATTGGTCCAAACAGTTGAATATTTTAAAAATGTTATCACACACTTTTTTTAAATAAAAGGAAGGCAGTGATTATGGGAAGACATTTTGCTTCCAGTAAAAGATTACAAGTAAAAAAAGGGATATTTGCATATACAAAAATTTATACAGGAAATTTCTAAGTCTTAAAGTCTTTGAAAGAAATCTAAAATAATTTGAAAGTGCTTTAATTTCATATGCAGACATTCTGAGTATGTTATAGCCATGTAATTTATATAAAACCAACACATAAATTACAGTCACTTTCCTTAACTGAAAGTTATTTTTTTTCCTTTTGATAAATCTTTTTCATATATTTTTTTGGTTTTGGTTAAGAACATGTATGTATCAATCCTGATTTGATGAAACTCATTCCTTATCAACTCCTCCCCATGACACTGCAATCTATGTTTATGTGCATGTGGTCTGTTTAGGCAAAAATTCACCACTCCTGAGGCCGGCAAACCTAGCATAGATAAAATATAATCTAAATATAATTGGTACCATGTAAAAAAAATTAAACTGAGAATCAAGAAATCTAGGTTTTCATTTAAATACTGTTTCTAACTCTGAACCTGAGCCAGTATTTAAACCCCTTAGACCTCAATGTTCTTAGTGAAAATGGAGAGACTGGACTATAGATAATCTCTAAAGTCTCTTTCAGATTCAACTTTTAATGAGCAAATCAGTAAAAGTTTCCTACGTGTCATCTAAGGCAGAGAATATTAAAAGCCTATTTTGAGCAAAAGGAGCAGCAAAGTTCTCGTTTGAACATTCTCACTGTTGTGTATGGCTTCAACCTGTTGAACTCTGTGAACAACACAGACTGATTACATGCTACTGAGATTCAAGTGACAGTGTGGAAACACTTACTGATGTTAAGCACATTCTGTCTCCCTCAGCGATGTTGGCTATTCCATAAAGAATTCTGAGGCAGATCCAGAACAAGAATCACTTCATAATATTAAAAAACAAGTAAATGTTACAGTATTAATATTTTGCTATGCTGTCTTTTTAATCTTAGAGGACTATATTCATGCTAGATTTTGTACAGGAATGCTGACAGATAATCCTCACACAGTATTTGTGCGAACAGACACTATTTAAAAAAAAAACAATAATCACAAAGGCAAATAGTTATTTCATTTCCTTAAAAAAAACCCCTCACATTTCTATAAATACGCAAACTTTTTATTTCAGTCTCAGATTCTAGGAGCTCTTACCTGTGGTCTGCATTCTGTAAAGTTTCTGGATGCTGCTAACATGATCTTTCCGGCATGCCAGTCAGAAACTCAAAACACTTTGTATACTGTACTCGCCTGTGCTTGCTCTCACATTCTCTCTCCTTTTGCTCTCACTCTGTGCTTCAGACAGTTTGGAATGCAGAAAAGCCAGAGCCAATGCCAGCCAAACGCAAACCCACCCCACCCCACCCGCCTGTTCTTGTGCTAGAGAGTTCTAGACAATAGCCACCCTTCCTCACTCACCACTGCGTCTATTTTTCAGTAGCACTGGGTGCAAAAGGTCTGCGTGATTTGCCAAGCTAGGTAATTCAGTCTTCCTATTCCAAGGGGTGGGAGGGTGGGTGCGTGTTTCTCTGTGATTTAAGAAGTGATTTTTTAAATAAAGCAATCTATTTCAATATCTGTCCCATTTTAAGTATAGAAAACTAAAATATTTCAGATATTTTTATTTTGAATTTTAGTGTGCTGAATGAAAAGAGAATTTTTTAAAGTACAAAACTGAGTAAATCTTACACTTATATGAACAGAAAAATCTACCAACAGACAATGTTATCTTTTAAACTACCTTATTAAGCAGACTGATTTTATTTGTCACAATGAAAATATTTTACATTTAGAAAAGCAACAAAATTTTTATTTCCCTAAAGCCTTTTGTTCATGTCTTAAGCTATAACTTCATTTTAAAGATAATGAAAATGAATTAATTCTATTAATTTTCTACCAGATATGATGAAATTATGGGTGATATCACTGTTTTCAGCCATTACTTAGATTTGTTTTAAAATCAGACACGTTTCTACAGTTTTTTTCCCTATATTCCCAAACTAGAAGGCAGGTCCACAATGTAATCTTCATTACTGGTACGATGACCTAACACATTATACAGCTGCTCAGTTGCTGAGGCTAGCATGTTAAGATTCATCAGTTAATAAATTCAGCTTGAATCACAGTGGACCCCACTTGCCATCTCAGACAGTAGAACCAAACAAACAAAAGAACACAGAATCAATCTGTTACCTGTATTTCACAGACAGCTGATGGAATCACAAGCATTCTGTCTACCTGTCTGTCCGTATGTACATGTATATTTTATATGTAACATGTAACTCACACATTACAGACACACATACACACAGGTGTATATACATATTTAAGTGTGTGTCTGAATATATACATGTCCTTTGGCACTCTTTTCCCCCTTCTATATCTCTCCCTTGGTCTCAATTATTTAAATAATGCTTCTTTTTTAATTCCATCATAATTTATTTTTGGTCACTTAGTCTCTACTTTAGGAAGCGTGCTGCTTTAATGCTACATTTTCCTCTACTTTTATTTTTGTTTCCTATTTCTGTTTCAAGTGAATTGCTCCTTTAATCTCTGCTGCTACTCAAATACAAATCATAGAAGGTGTAAACTAAAGTTATACAGAAATTTACCAATTGAGGGAGTATGACAGCTTCCTCCCTGCCCTATATGAAGCATCAATAACCTTTATACCCTCTTCTTACAAAAGGCGATACAAAGCTATATCATTATTAACTGCCATTTATAACTGACCTTAAAATAATGCAAATATTTTTACATGTTATTCTTCAGAATAATCCTTTTTTTTCTTCAGAATAATTCTAAGAAATAGGTCATGATTTCCATAATTCTATTCAAAAGGGAACCAAGCGCAGTAAATCTGACTTACAGGAGAGAGATATCAATTTAATAAAAGGAAATCAGAGTCATTGAAATATTGAAGCAGCTTTTTGAAGAGTCTGCCTGCTACAAGACACAGTGAGCTCTTAATTCTTCACAAACAGGCTGACTGTCCATTTGATGACTATGCTGTAGTGAAGCAGTTCTCAAATGATGCTGATGAGCAACACTAGTGTTCTTCTGTTGATAAAACATAAAATAGTCTTGTCCCAAATGACAAAAAAGCTTATGTACATAATCTTCTTAAATGTGCAATTTTCTTCTTAAATATTTTTTAAAATATTAGAATCCACTACTGTTTATTAACCTTCCAGCAGTCTAGAGTTGATAAATCCAGTTCAATACCATGCATTTTCAGAAATCTGCAGGTTCATTATAACAATATTACATTGTGTTCTGCAAAAACCACTTTTACTACCTTAAGTTCTAATACCTGAGAACACATGTTGAGAAAACAATTTTTATTAAATGCAAAAAATGATGTTATTCCATTATTCAACACTCTTCAAAGGAGATACATACCATACTGCATTAATGCTTATATTGTCTTTCATACAAGCATACATTACTAATTTTATGTCTTCCAGTCTTGGTGTTGCTGCTTCTTTCTCTGGAAATCCCTTTCCTCCTCAGGTGGCCTGTATGGTTTTACTTATCCTTCAAAATCCAGACATAAAATTATTTTCCTAGCATGGCTTACCTCATTTTCTATCCAAGGATGATTAGTCTCCTTTGTAACTTTTTTCTTCAGTCTCCTCTTTTTCCTTCAGAGTCCTCATCATTTCACTTTACTGAATATTATATTAGGTATCAATATTTAAAGTCTCTCTTCCCTACCAGAATGGGGGTGGACTAATACCATCAACTTTTGTTTTGTTTCCCGTTTATCTGGAGTTTAGGAAAATGCTAAACATTAGGAGGCGCTTAATAAATGATAGAAGGGATGAATGAACAACATATGGAAGGAAGAATATATTTTATTCATCAAAACCTTTTAAAAGTATCTAGTCTTAGGTGTACTTCAGAATAACTTGAGAACAGATACCATAGCATATCTATTTTCCCATATCAGAGCCTCGCTGAGTACGTTGTATGATGAAACAATAACATTAAGGAATTCATCTCTGGCTTACGTGGCTACAAGTAGCTAGCTGAAGTCAACAGAATTAAAAACCAAGGAAAGAGAGTTATTTCATTATTTATCCAATTAGGACCTATTTATAACAAGTGAGATCCCAATCAGCACAAGTTGCTTTGGGTAATTTTCATTTTACCTTCACCATCAACCATGTACCGTATTACTATGGCCAAGGAAATGTAGCTTTTCAGGTGGAAATTGAAGCAATCAACAAAATTTTAATCTTCTCCTAGAGTAGTAAGGAGTTCTTCAAAAAGCTTGAGAAGCATGAGTACATGCTTCACAATTGAGCTATTAACTCAAGCTAAGTCCAACAAATACAGAAAACCCCTCACTAGTTAGGAATGGCCTCAGAGAGTCTGACGAGTTATTTTTTTTGTTTGTTTGTTTTTTGTTTTTAATAGAGAGGGACAGTGAGAGGGGGGGAGGGAGGGGGAATCAATTTTATTTAGTTTTTCATGTGGCCTTCATTGTTTGAATACTTCATTATATATGTGGTACTGCGGTTTGAACCTGTATACTTGCACATGCCAGGCAAGCGCCATTAACTGCTGAGCCGCCGCTCTAGCCCAAGTTTGATGGAGTTCTGATCACACATTTGGAATGATCAAATTGGCATCTACCATGTTCATTTTGTATAGGGTAGGCCACTTAAGCCATTTTATCTCTGCAAATAAGCACTGTTGGGCCTTATATTTCTCTCCACATAGGGGCTTGAGTAGAGTTGCCTTGACTAATCCATTTTACTAAGTCCTGACACCGTACTGTATTTTAACACATGTTTATATTAGGTTGAACTGTATGAAAATGTATTTTTGAAACAGTCAAACTGAGCTAAGGCTATATAGGTCAGTGGCAGAACAGTGGCAGAGCATGGGGAAGGCCCTGGGTTTGATCCCCAATACCGACCCCCACCCCAAATCAAATATCAGCAATGATCAAATGAATAATTAGAAACAAGTACTGGATGAATGGTTGAACTATATGACTTTAAAGGTCTCATCTAGTCATGGAATTCCATGACCCTGTAATTCAAACACACATAACTTATACATTATCAATCAACTTCAATATTTTGGTTACCAGCTTATAACACTATAATCCTCCTATACTAATAGCATTCTGTTCTTCTCCTTTGTAGAACTTATCACAATTATAATTTAGTTACTTATACATTGGTCTTTTACCTGTTCCTCATCCTGATGTAAGGTCCATGGTGGCAAAGACTTTAAGATCTGCTTTGTTCATTGTTATATCTGCAGCGCTATGCATACTGTTTGCTACAGAATATGTGCTTTATAGATATTTGTCAAATAAATGATCTGAAAACAGGTAGAAGTATACTCCTACAGGCTATATCATCTAAGTGAGCTTCTAAAGTCAATGACGATAAATAGTGACTAAAAATGGCCACTGTTCTGCCACTGACCTATAGCCTTAGCTCAGTTTGACTGTTTCAAAAATACATTTTCATTCAGTTTAACCTAATATAAACATGTGTTAAAATACAGTACTGTGTCAGGAACTGTGTAAAATGGATTAGTCAAGGCAACTCTACTCAAGCCCCTATGTGGAGTCCTTTTTTCTACCTTTGAATCAATGAAATATTTTCATGACTTTTGAAGAATGTAGATAGTATATTTTCCCCAATCCCTTATAAAAGTAATAGTGCTCTGACATAAGTACAGGTACAGAATTCAATGTGCTAGATGGGTGCAGTGGCGCATGCCTGTACTCCCAGAGGCTTGGGAGGCTTAGGCAGGAGCATCGCAAGTTCAAAGCCAGCCTCAGCAACTTAGTGAGGCCCTAAGCAATTTAGTGAGACCTTGTCTCAAAATAAAAAATAAAAAGGGCTAGGGAGGGGCTAGAACAGTGGCTCAGTGATTATGGTGCTTGCGTGGCATGCGAGAGTATGTGAGTTTAAACCCCAGCATCACATGCACAACGAAGTCTCGGAGCATGAAAGTCACATGAAAAACTAAATAAAACTGATCCTCTCCCCCCCCCCGTTTTTTTAATTACAAAAAGGGCTAGGGATGTGACTCAGTGGTTAAATGCCCCTGGGTTCAATCCCTGGTATCAACAACAACAAAATAATTCAATGTTCTAGTCATTAAGAAACCCTGAACCATAAACACATATTTTCCTGAAAATCAAAAAGCATAAAAATAAGCTAGTTGCATATAATTAAAAGTTACTTGCACATCAAATTTAATTCTTATCAAACAGTCCTTTAACTATCCTTCTCCCTCTCTAAGCAGAGACACACTTCCATAGTAATCAGGCTGAGGTGTACCCCAGGCTGTGAAAGTGTTGGTTCTTGCACTTATGTGTGCTCCCTCTCTTTAATAGCAGATTATCACAAACACACTTTCTTCTAATCGTAAACACAGTTTCTTTTAATGTCCCCTATAAACGGGACTGGCATTCTGATTCTGTGGTCTTCCCACTGCATTCTTTTTAGAGTTCATATTAGAAAAGGAAATCATTGTTTATGATAGGAATGCCAAATGCCAAAATCACCCACTTATTCAGAAATGCCACTAAAATTTTAATTATTATTAAATTTCATTTGTATCTGAAACACACACACACACACATACATCTACTCTGATAAAGAGGCATTATGAAGACCAGAATATCAGTTTAGTCATATGGTTAGCATAAAACTTACAAGTTTTATGCTAACCAATTATATAAAATTATATAATATTTATATATTTATATAACCAATTATATAAAATTATAATAACCATGAGTTTTTTCAACTTTTGGTTAAGAATTTGAGTTTTACTTTGTTCTTCCAGCTAAGATGATTTAGTAAACTGCATGTCCTTAGCTAGAATGGCAATTGGCTGGGAGGAAGCATTATTGGGAGAAGGTCAAATCAAAAACCAGTCCCCTTTCTCAACCAAGGCTTTGAAAAGAACACAACCACATTTAAAAGAAAAATAATCAATACCTAAATGAAAAAATACAAGAAAAAATTTTACTAGTTTTTTTTAACCACATGAACAATAATATATTAGAGGAATAAAAGTGACACTTCTATTTCTGTGGAAAAACTCATTAATAAACAATGAAAGGAAATGAAATGCATTTGGGATATGTTGGATAATAACAAATACAATTTCTGAAAGTGCTCTTACATCCAAGGACATATTGTGATACTGGCTCTCCTTATTTTAAAAGGAAGCTTGAATTGTACTTTAAAAATAAGACTTTCACAAGAGAAGGAAATACAAGGGATAAAATTAGGAAAGAAAGAAATCTCATTATTATTGTTTGCAGATGATATGATCGTATACCTAGAAGATCCAAAAAAAAAAAAAAAAAAAAACTACCAGAAGACTGCTAGAGCTAATAGTTAATTTGGCAAAGTAGCAGGTTACCAAATCAACATACAAAATTTAAAAACTTTCCTATATACCAGCAATGAATATGCTGAGAAAGAAATCAGAAAAACAATTCCACTCACAATAGACTCAAACAAAACCAAACCAAACCTAGGAATAAATCTAACCAAGGAGGTGGAAGCCCTCTACAATGAAAACTATAGAAAACGAAAAAAGAAATTGAAGAAGACAGAAGAAAATGGAAATACTTCTCATGTTCATGGACAGACAGAATTAATATTATTAAAATGGCAACATTATTAAAAGCAATATACAGATTCAATGCAATCCTCATCAAAATACCAATGACATTCTTTGCATAACTACAAAAAATAGCCTTATAATTCATTTGGAAGAATAAAAGACCCAGAGTTGCCAAAGCAATTCTAAGTAAAAAAGCAATGCTGGAGGTGTCACAATATCAGAATATCAGATTTCCAATTATACTACACAAAGCTACACTAACAAAAACTGCACTGTACTGGCATAAAAACAGACATATACATCAATGGAACAGAATAGAAGACACAGAGACAAACCCACACATCTACAGTCCTCTGATCCTTGCCAAAGGTGCCAAAATCATACACTGGAGAAAAGACAACCTTATTAACAAATGGTTCTGGAAAAACTGGTTATCCATATGTAGAACAATGAAAATAGACCCTCATCTCCTACTCTGCACAAAAATCAACTCAAAATGGATTAAAGACCATGTAGGACTGTGCAACTCCTACAAGAAAATGTAGGTACCAAACTCCAGAATATAGGCACAATTAATGACTTTCTCAATAACACTCCTAAAACTTAGGGAATGATGCCAAGAATTAATAAGTGGGATGGCATCAAATTAAAAGGTTCCGGATGGCAAAGGAAACAATTAAGAATATGAAGAAAGAACCTACAGAATGGGAGAAAATCTTTGCTTGCTGTTCTTTTGACAAAGGATTAATATCTAGAATATATAAAGAACTCAAAAAACTTTAAACCAAATGAATTAAAGACACCTCTTTTAAAAAGAAATACAAATGACCAACAAATATATGAAAAAATGTTCAACATGATTAACAGGAAAATGCAAATCCAAACTACATTGAGATTTTATCTCACACCAGTCATAATGCCAGTCATCAAGAATACAAATAAGAAGAAATGCTGGACAGAATGTGGAGAAAAAGGAATACTTTTACAGTGTTGATGGGACTGTAAATGAGTACAACCACTACGGAAAATCAGTATGGAAGTCCCTCAAAAGATTAGACAGGGAACCACTCCTTGGTATTTATCCTAAATAATTAAAGTCATCATTCTATAGTCATATATGCATACCCTTGTTTATAGCAACACAATTTAAAACAGCCAAACTATGGAAGCAATCTAGGTATCCTTCAATGGATAAATGAATAAAGAAAATATGGTGTATGTACACAATGGAGTTTTATTCAGTCAAAAAGAAAAATGAAATTATGTCATTTGCAGGAAAATGAATGGAACTAGAGACCACTATGTTAAGTGAAATAAGTCAAACTCAAAAGATCAAGGATCAAATGTTTTCTCTCATGTGGTGTCCATGAAAAAGGAAAAGAAAGGTGGGGCAGGTGGGGAGTAGTGGCCTAGGAGACAGGCATCAAATGAAAATCAAGGGGAGATCAGTAGAGGAAAATGACTAGATGGGGAAAGAGTGAGGAAGTGCTGGGAAATAAAAAGACCAAATAATATTATTATATTATGTGCATGTATGAAAATGTAACAACAAATCACATTATGTATAACTATAATGCAGCAATAAAAAAAAAACATGGAAAAAGAAAAGGCCTTCAAAGATGGGTGTGGGGGCATATGCCTGTGATCCCAGCTACTTCCAGGAACTTGAGAGGCTGAGGCAGAAGGATAGAAGCCCAAGTTCAAAGCAACTTAGGGAAGCTCTGTCAAAAAAAAAAAAAAAAAAAAAAAGACATGACAGACTGTAGAGAGTGGGCCTAGGTTTAATCCCCATTATGAGGGTGGGAGAAGCTTTTAAAAACTCATTTACTTCAGTGGCTTTAAAAATAAATATATAATTATTTGTTAGGCTTATTGATTTTTTTGTTAAGTTAATCTGCTGTCACAATGGAAACATTAGTCCACTTTTCTCACATAATACAGATAACATCACTTTCAATAAAAATAGCAGTTATCAGGCATAGATTTTTACTTTAATTTTAAAGAATATCTGCAATCATGGGCTACTGGTTCTATAAAATCTATTTAGAAAAAGCACAGACTTTATGATACACCACAGATACAAAAACATACACGAATACTACATGTAGTTCAAAATACTACTGCGGGCACTCCGCTCAATTTCTTATTCCCTTACAACTAACTAAAACAAACTAAAATTCAGTACAGCAAGTTGTAAGTCATAAAGCATTTTTAAAAAGAAGAAAATTCTAACAGTAATTTCTTAGGGAACCAAGTTCTAATATAGACAACCTAAGAAATAAATACTAATATTTTGTCCTTACCCACAGGCTGGGTTATTTGCCTAAGGTCACAAAGTAGTAGTGTTAGAATTCGTATTTCTCTTGGCTCTGTAGTGCTTTCTCTTAGCCACTATGGTACACTAAACCAAACTATTTTTCCACAGTTATCTATTTAAGTTGCATTTGGGGGTTGTTTCTTCTCTTCAGAGCTTTCTACCTTTTCTACAATATTTTTAATGTTATAAAGGAGCTTGCATATTTCTTTAGATTAGATTCATCAGCAGGTATGGGTCTTTCCTTCAGTGTGTATCAATCCAGATGAAACAGAATTGGTATGTATTAGAATAATGTACTAAGTTTTAGAAGGACATTCCACATATATGTTTTTTTTTTTAATTTATTTTAGCAACTGGATAGAGCTGTATCACTCAGAATCTGAGAGACAATTCCTGCCTTGAAAACAAACATCTTGAATGATATGTGAGCAGCTTCAGAACATTTATATCTTAGGAAGCCCTATGGGAGTTTTTTTGTTGTTGTTTTTTTAAAGGGAAAAGGGAATAGGATGGGTGAGAAAAGCTTGGCTCCAAATTGTGTCTTCTTAGGAAGAAATACAATTTGAGAGAGAACAAAAGACTCCTTTTCTCAGTTCAGTGGCTACTTTTTTCCTTTTCCATTTTTAATATGCTTAATATGAAGTAGGCCAACAAATTTAATCAGACCATATCCTCAACATAAACAAAGATATAGAAGAAAAACCAATATCACAAACATAACAGACTTTGGTTTACAGGTATTCTGTATAGTTTTCTTTAAGAATATTATCCTTAGGGGGCTGGAGGGCTGGCTTGGTATACGTGAGTACGGGAGTTCTAACTCCAGCACCACGTACACAATGAAGTCTTAGAGCAACACAAGTCACCTGAAAAACTAAATAAAAAATTCTTTCTCTCTTTCTCTCTCACTGTCCCTCTCTCTTTAAAAAAAAGAATTATAATTATATGCTCATGTTTTTCTGTAACCTATCTTCAGTTGTAGTTAACTACTAACAGATAAATGTGCCTATTGGGTAAAGTAAACTTATCATGTGGCTTGGGTTTGTGAAGTCATTTAAAATTAATGTATTTAACATGCTGGTCTTAAAACATCACATTAACAAAACCCAAAAATATGTGAAAAAACAGTTTCATCTTAGGAAAGTCTAACATTTGAGTTTTTATGGATGACAAAAAATAAAAATTAAAGAGGGGTTAATAGATTTGCCAAGAAAACATTCATTGGCAACTAAAGACAGAAGAATCACAAAGTCCCTATCACATCTCCCAAGAATTTTGTCCAGAGAAATCAGAGTAGGGTAACAGTGTATGGAAACTGGAGTCATCCCTTTCTATTCCGTGTTAGGAAACAAGTAAAATGGTTTCCATCTCACTGGCAAGAGAGTCAGCCCATGCCAATAATTTTGAGATTCTTTTCTTCTCAGAGACGTTCCAGACCCGAACTAGTAAAGCTTTATTGTTAAAGGACCGTGTTTTTAATGTTATCAATAGTTGTAATATCATAGCATTATCATCAATTAATGGAATTACAGAACAATAAATTTTAAAATATAAATATACACTATAAAATGACAGAGTCCAATATCATTTCTTTTGAAAACCTACTCCTAAGTTTATTTATGAACAATGAATACGAGGGACTAGTAGATTTTTGATAATGAAATTTTAAATTTATTCTTATTCCCTGAGTACACTGAATAAAGAGTAAAAACACTTATTTGATCTATATAAGTTTACCATTTCTAATGTGAAAGAAACATAAAGCAGCCTTTTATATCAGCATAAGATTATGAAAAGTTAATTTTTCTTTAAATTGTTATATCAACTAAAAGTGACAGTAGTACTCGACTTACAAGTATTATTTAGGCATATATGTCACATAGTTATTCATTGCTAAGCCTTGGAAAACTGAAGAAAATATAATTCTAATTTATTAACCAGAGCAATACATTTGGTTATCAAAGCTCATGTTTTACCTCTAATCCTGTACTATTATTATTGATGGTCAACATTTTAAGGCCAAATTTTTTCCTTTTTCCTATTCAGCATGGGAATCATATATACCATTGTGGAATTTTCTAGCTCTTAGTGGCTGTTCCAAGACTATTTCTATCCAATTCTCCTAGGTACTGTTAATGATATTCTACTTTTAAATGTATTTTCTCTCTTCTCTTACTTTCAGTCACACCTCAGTATTATTTCATTAGCTCTATCCCTAGTTCATCTCATTCCTAATATAAAGACCTGAAGATATGTCTAAAACTTCTGCTTTAAAAATTAACTACAAAAAATATTTTTAAGTACATTTTGACTCTTTAATGGTACTCCTCTGATTAAAGAGAGAAAAAAATCTAAAGGCCTTTAAGTGAAAATAATGAACTAAGATAATTATTTTTCTATTGCCAGTTGTCTAACTGGATCTCTTTTCTTTCTTTTATTTCCAGTGAATTCAAGTTCTTTTCACTCTGTTCTACTCTGAATTTTTCCTGTTATGCTCTATTCTCTAAAGTTAGAACGAGCATGCTAAAGAGAAAAAGAATTCTGTAAGCAGGAGAATAAAAAAAGAAAAATAGAAATGAAAATTTCCTTTGTGCTATGGGAAACATCAGTTAAAATGGGGGGAAGTTAACATGCAAATATCTGAAGATGGTAGGAAAGAAATAGCCTCTAAGTTTAAGAGTAACAAAAATTCAGAACAATGTAGTGAAAACAACAACTTTATGAGAAACTGGGGAGCTTTCTGTGTTAAGTATTGCTATTATGGACAGCAGTTGGCAGGTGGGTGCCAAGGGGGTCATAACAACACAAACACTTCATCCCTGGAGGGCGTTCCAGTCTATTTTGCACACAAGTAAACTAGATTTTCCACCAAACTAATTTATAAGTTCTCTTGTCTGAAATATAAACTAAAAAGGCTTTGGTAAACAGCTCAGCCAAACCTGTAGAGAGAGTGGGGTGGGTAGGGAGAAAGTGTATGTGTGTAGTTAATTTTACCTAGCTTATCTGAACTATATATTTCTCTTTTTGGAAAAGATTCTGGGCAATCAAGAGCCTAGGTCAAGTTTCCAAAATATATCTAAGGCTGCATTATAAACAACTCCACCCCCATCTTTCTACCTCCATTACATAACAGACTGGTGAGTTATGACTGTATGTTAGAAGGAATTTGCCAAACTCTGAAAGTGAAAATGGAGAAAAACAAAACAATAAAGTCATAACATACAGAAACAGGATGACTTCTAAGGTGTCACACCTGAAATTTGTTTATTGGTTTGATTTAAACCTATCAAAGCACAATGAGAAATATAAAACTACTGTATCATCTCACTTGTCTTACCGTTTTATGAATCAGAGAGAAATGAAGTTCATCTATCAAAGTTTATATTGTTCCTGCATTCTTCAAATCATGATACAAATCTCAATTGATAAGGAATCTGGCGCTCAGGGTTAATGATGAGAACAGAATTTGAATCCAATTTAGGGGAACTTCAAGGCTTGTGCTATTTGCACTGCCCTGGCTAAAGGCAGACCTTTCAGAAACAATGAATTCTAGTCACAAGCTTGTGTCTTCCTCCTAAAGCAATATACCCTCTATCGTGAAATAGTTGCTAGGCCTGCAACTAGATAATCTAAAATGCACCAAAAAGGATAAAATGGATATTTTTAATTAAAATAATTTATTGTTCTCTGTTTTATATACCAATAAAATATTAATAAAAGTTATTATTAACAAAATTTTAAAAGAAACTCAAATACCTTGCCCATTAACACAACTATGGTTACAACATTAACCAGCAATACAAAGTTCAGATATGACATCTGCCACCAGGAACATGTGACACTTTGTTTTGTTAATTTTGGACATTGGCACTTACCAATTACTAACTTATCAATTACACTTGTCAAAACCAACAGCTATGACTGTAACAACTGTTCACAGGCCTTGTGGGTACATAATGATATTTAACAACTAATTTCATTCCTAAATTTCTCTAAAGTAGATATGTTTCTTTCTCCATGAAAGTATTTCCCACAATTAAGATTATTTTTCATTTTAAAATGCTTCACCTGAAAGATAGCTGAGGTTGAATTTAATACATCTCTCACTCAACTGTCAAATCACTCACTCAATCTGCATCTATGCAAAAACTATCCTGCTAGCTGTTGTGATGACACTGAAGTGAATTAGATAAAGTCCTGCTGTCTAACAGGTTCCAATCTAGGAAAGAAGATACATGCCAATAACTTAAAATGTAAGGACACACATTCAAATATTAGGAGTAGAGGCTGGAGCAGTGGCTCAGCAATTGGAGCACCTGCCTGGCATGCGCAAGGCCCCGGGTTGGAACCCTAGCACCACATACACAGTTACGTGATGGAGAAACAAAGGCCAAATGAAAAAATAAATAAAATTGACTCTTTCTCTCTCTCTTAAAAAATATCAGAATTATCAGAAAGACTGCTTATAGCTGATAAGTGCTGGTAAATTCTGATTAGGGGAATGAAAGAAAAGATTTCCAAAAAGTGGCAACTAATTGGGTCCTCAAGATACATGGGATTTCTACATGTGGTAGGTGGGGTGAAGGTTGAAGAATGGAGCAAGACATTGTCAGCTGTTGGCTGAATGTAAGCAAAAGCAACTCGGTGTGAGAATGCCTAGGGAAGCTGAAGCAGTCCTGTGGGACAAAACCCAAATTGTCTGTATTGGGTGAGGAAAGATAATGTAGAGAACTGAGTGTGGGTTAAAAGATAGGGAACTTCAGTGCCACTGCAAATCATAACCGCATCCTATAGATTATGGAGATTCAGTAGAAGTGTTTAAACAAGGAAAGCAACATGACTCCATTAGTTCTCTAAGATAATGTCAAATGAGTAGTGAAATGAGTAATATAGAATGAAAATCCAAACAGGAAGAGATTGATGGGTAGCTATTAAGAAATCTGGGTACAAATAAACAATGTAGGTAGAACAAGTAGGATGGTGGTAATTTTAACAAAAACAGCCATCACAAGACAACAAGTTGTGGAGGAAGGAAGGAAAGAAGAAGGAACTACACAAAGATAATGGCTTCAATTTTGAACATGCTCACCACTAAGCTATGTATATATCCACACACATATATATACATACATACACCAAACAATGAAAACATTTCTAACCAAGGTAGAAAAATGTCATTCTCAGGTCATTGCATGTGAGAAAAAGTTAGCATGGTTCTATACGAGACCCATGAAGAAAAATTCTTATATATTTTATTATTGTGGATTTTGGTTTTTGAACTCCTTGGGGAAAATATGAAAAATAAAAATGGTATGTTAAATCAGAGGTACAGAATTTATAATCCACAGAAAAGTGCCATCCACAGTTACTTCAGCCAAGTTTTACTTAAAGAAACAAAGAGAAAAAAATACCCTTGGATTTATATGTTCTTACTGTTAATACAACCCTACATTTCCTTTTTTTGTTTAAATGCACTTACTATACCAATTTGTCTTCTTAGAGAAGTCTTCACTACAACCTTCCATACTGCTCCAATCTAAACTAATTGTTTTTTTTTCTGCACCTAATACTAAAATGTTTATCTTGATTCTCTCTCTCTAGCAGGTAATCATTTTAAAGCCCTGCATGTTTAAAAATGTCTTTGTCTTTTGACTAAGGGTTTATAGCTAAGTATAGAATTCTAGATTGGAAACAATTTTTCATCAGAATTTTGAGGGCAAGTCTCATTGTTTTTAGTTTCTGATTCTGTTGTTAGAAGTTTGAAACCATTCTGATTTCTGATTTTTAGTATGTGATCAATTTTCCCTTTTTTCAGAAGTCTGTAAGATTTGAAATTCATGAAGATGTGCCATGGCACAGGAACTAAGTAAGCCCTTTCCACCTGAAAACTCATAACCTTCAGTGATAGGAAATGTTTTACTGATGCATAATAATTGTACATAATGGCTGGAGAGGTCAGAGGCTCAGCCATAGAGCACTTGCTTAGAATAATACATGAGGACCTGGGTTCAATTCCCAGTACCACATACACAAGTGGAAGAAAACAAAAAAACAGATGAAAACATAAAAATTAACTCTTTCTCTCTCTCTAAAAAATTAATTATGCATAATGGTGGATTCATTATGCCCTATTCACACATGCCCATAATTTGATGAGTCTGATTCCCCAGTACCTTCCCTCTTCTTCTCCCACTCTCTGACCCACTTGCTCTACTCTACTGATCTTCCTTCTATTGTTATAATTATATTATTTTCATCAGTGCATTATAATTGTATATAAGCTCTATTCATTATGGTATATTTGTACACAGACAGCATAATTTGCTAGATTTCCTTCTCCAGTACTTTTGCCCATCTCCTCCCTTCCTCCCTCCCTCTCTCAATTCCCTTCCTCTACTCTATGGGTCTCCCTTCTATTTTGACAACATCACCCCTTCCTTTTTGTTATTATTCCTTCTTCTCTCTCTCTTCTGCATAAAAGATAGAACCTTCAATCCCTGAATTTCTTAGTTGGTCTTATTTCACCTAGCATGATGTTCTTCAGTTCCACCCATTTACCACCAAATGACATAATTTCATTCTTTATAGCTGAGTTAAACTCCATTGTACATGTAAACCACATTTTTTTATCCATTCATCTATTGATGGACACATAGGCTGATTCCATTAACTTGGCTACTGTGAATTGCACTGCTATAAACACTGATATGTGTGTAAGTGATGGGAAATTTTCTTGAATTATTTTGCTAATATTTTCTTTACTTTCTTTGTCTGAAACTCCTTGTTTTGATGTTGGATTTTCTGATGATCTTCTAATTATTTTACATTTCCCTGCCTCTACTATCTGAAATAGTTCCTCATTTTTACTTTTAACCCTTCCATTGTGTTTTAAAACATATTTTTTAAGACAGAAGGACAGAGTGAGACAGTGAGAGAGTGAGAGTGAGAGAGAGAGAGAGAATCAATTTTTATTGAGTTTTTCACATGGCTTTCATGGCTTTGACACTTGGTTGTCTACGTGAGTGCTGGGGTTTGAACCTGTGTACTCGTGCATGCCGGGCAAGCGCCGTAACCACTGAGCACTGCTTCAGCCCCCAAAATTTTTTGATTTTTGATTGGCACATAACATTTGTATATATTTATGAGAAACAAAGTGATGTTTTGATTCGTGTATATATTGGGTAGTGATCAATGCAGAGTAACAAACATATCCATCACATTAAAGTTTTATCATTTCTTTAGAGTCAGTACATTCAAAATCCTCTCTCGTGACTCTTCAGATACATACTGCATTAGTGTCAATTGTATTTCCCCTGCTGTGCCAGAACTTATTCCTCTTATCAGTGTAACACTGCACCTACTGAACTAGCTCTACCCATGTCTTCTTCTTCCTCCCACTCTCTGGTAACCACTATTCTCAACTTTTTTGAGATCAACTTTTTCAGATTCTATTTATCAAGTTAGATCAGGCCGCATTTGTTGTTATGTGCCTGACTTATTTCATATAGCACAATATCTTCCACGTCCATCCGTGTTGCTGCAAATGACACGACTTCATACTTTTTTAAATGACTGAATACTTTTTGAGTTTTACTTATGTCCATTTAAAAAATACACATAATCACACTCATATGTGAAATCTAAACAAGTTGATTTCATAGATGTTGAGAACAGAATGGTGGCTACCAGGTGCTGGGGGTGGAGGTGGGTGTGGGTGATAGGAAGAGGTTAATCAAAAGGTACTGGGTCCCAGTTAGACAGGAGCAAGACGTTCTGGTGTACTATGGCATAGTAAGGTGACTCCAGACAACAATAATGTACTGTACATTTCAAAAAGCTAGAAGAAGGATTTTGAAGGTTTTCACAATAAAGAAATGATAAATCAATGTTGGAGATATGTTTAACCTTATTTAAACATTACACAATGTATAAACATGTAACAAAATATTACATGGAACCCCATTAATATGTGTAATTTTGTGTTTTTATGTATCAGTTAAAATATTTTTGAAAAATTTTTAATAGATAGGGCTGGAGAGGTGGGGCTCAGTGGCAGAGTGTTTCCCTGGTATGTGCGAGGTCCCAGGTTTGATACACAAATAAATGAAAAACAAAAACCACATGAAAAAAAATAGACTCTCACAAAAAATTCCTTCACGTATATAATGGCTTACCTTTCTGAGGGTAGTGATGATTTATTTTTAGTTTTTTAGTTTTCTGTTCCCTTTCTAGTCTCAATGCCTTCATGCTTTTGTTATAACTTTTTTTTTTTAAACAACTTTATTTAGTTTTTCACATGGCCTTCGTTGCTCCAACACTCAGTTGTGTACGTGGTGCTGGGGTTTGAACCCGGGTCCTCGTGCTTGCCAGGCAAGTGCAGAAACCGCTGAGCCACCACTCCAGCCCCTTGTTATAACTTTTATTTGTTTTGTTTTCTCTCTTTCATGCTAGTAGCTTTTGTTCATGTCTGAAAGTATGGGAAAGTCAGCAACCTTAGGTCTCTCTTATGAATGGCTAGTAAAATATACCAAAGGATGCTCTTCTGACCTTCCCCATGCAGAGAATAGTGGCAAGTGAACCGCCTCATTGTTTAGTCTGCAGATATTCACTTAATTCTCTTGCATTTGGTAAAGTGACCTACTCTCAATTTTTCCTGATATTCCCCAACTGAGATATTCTAGTTATTTTGTTTTATTTTGTGGTTTTGCTTCTGAGAACATACCTATACTAGGGTGGAGGTACAGCTGGGAAGAATAGTTGTTCAGTGGAATGGGAAAGAGAATATAGCCTAGGAATTGACTACCCTACGTCCCTAGTACCACTGATTCCTGAACTATTTGAAGATTCTCTGGTAAAAATAAGATTGGGTCTCAGTTTTCCTCATTGCCACATTAAGATCTGGCTTTCTCAAGTGAACGTGCCATTTGCCACTATTTGCTTTCAGTTTTTCAACCTGTGGGTGTGGGTGTGTGGCTATTTTATTCTTTCTCATTCTCCATATCCTTGAAGTATCCTATCTTTAAAATAAATCATTTCACTACAGCTTTAGTGGGGTTTCTGGAAGAAGTGCAATTAGATGCCTATCTGCCATTTCTTTCTACAGACCAGGCTGAATTTAAAAACCATTCCTGATTGTTTATGTCACTCACTCCCCCTTCCCACCTGATTTCTCCAACCACATATACCACCAATTTACTAATATTACTAATTAAAATTCTTATATTAATATTACTAGGATTACTAATATGTTAATATTGACTTAGGAATGATTAAGAGGAGCTCTATCCTGGCTATCACATTTTAGAGGACTCTACTGTGGTCTTCTTGGGTACTAATCCCCACAAAGTTCAAATGCACAAATTGAGAACAGCAATCCTGTCTGTTAAATGATTTATGTGAATCAGAAAGAGAATCCCTTATACATGACACTTTACTGCCCTCTGCTGGAAATTTTATGAAATAACTACAATCAAGGATGAAAATTTAATGACAGGTACCCTTAGGAGTCACTTGAACACAGTGAAAGAATCTCTACTGTGCAAAGATGAAGAAGACAAAAGAGCAAGTTAGGAAAGTTTCTTCTTTCTAATAGACAAATACAATTAGAACAGGTTGGTAGTAAGGTTGGTTTTGTTGTAATGGTTGCTTTGAAAATGTAAGCGTTCCACTATCACACTGTTGGTGGGACTGTAAAGCTTGTACAGTCACACTCTGGAAAGCAGTGTGGAGACTTCTCAAAAAACTAGGGCTGGAACCCTAGTTTGACCTAGTTATCCTACTCCTGGGTATTTTCCCAAAAGAGTTAGAATCAGCATACTACAGAGATACAGCTTCATCAATGTTCATAGCAGCTCAATTTACTATAGCTAAACTATGGAACCTGCCCAGATACCCCTCACTGGACGAGTGGATTAAAAAATTGTTATATATATACACATACATACAGAGTACAGAGTACAATATGAATTGTACTCTGCTATTAGAGAGAACTGTATCATGGAATTTGCAGCCAAATGGATCGAGATGGAAAAAATTATGCTGAGTGAAATATCCCAAACTCAAGAGACTCCTGTGCAAGCTAGAATACAATCTGACAGATTGAAAGTTGGCTAAGCTAAATAACAACCTCAACATGGGTGATTTTTACACGAGCAGAAGAAACCATGGCTATGATGTTGAGGGGTGAAGGGAGGGGGACAAGGAGGGATTAGGGGGATATCAATGCAGCTGGGGGAGGGAGTAGGGGGGTTATCAATGCAGTTGGGAACCCTCGATCCATGAGAAGCCCAACTAACATGTGGGTAAAGGAGGGGAAACATGGAATCAGGGAGAAGTCAAAGTGGGGAGATCATGAACTGGCATCAGCCTTGGCTTGCTTTGTCAATATCCATGTGTTCATGAATGTGTGACAACAATTTCCTCCAATATGTAAGATTATGTCGAACGAATTTAAAAAAAAAAGGAAAATGTTAGTGTTCCACTGTAATTGATCTATTTTTTCAGGGAACAATATGCACATAACAAGAATTTTATTTTGCTTATGCATAATTTAATCCATGATAAACACTAGGTGAACAAGGAAAACCACCCAGCTAAATCAAGATATGTTGAATATACAAAACACTCATACACAGATACACCTCAAACATCTAATAGCTGCCTTAGTTCATTGTATGTTGTGTTATGAGTCACACCATAACTGGTATAAGAATGTTTGGTCTGATTTTAAACAATTCCTTTCTATCACTTCACAATAAATTTACAAACTATTCTGCTATCCATGATCACAACAGCTTTAGGATTTTTCAAGGAAATGTGCTACATTTATTGTAGTTCTTTTTTAAAGAGAGAGAGAATCAACTTTATTTAGTTTTTCATGTGGCTTTCAGTTCTCTGACATTTTGTTATATACGTGATGCTAGGGTTTGAACCCACATACTTGCACATGCCAGGCAAGCGCCGCAACCACTAAGCCACCACTCCAACCCCTTATTGTGGTATTTTAAAACCCTATTATATCATTTTTTTATGTGTCACTGATCAACTTTTTTTTTATTTTTTAACAACCTTACAAGATTTTAACAAAATAATATAAAATGTGTATATATTCTGGATATTGCAATTACCCCCAGGAGTGCCCTCCCCAATTACCCTCTCTTATTCCTCCCTTCCCCTTCCGACTATAACCCTAAAAAAAGTATTAGACTGTAAAGCATTACAACTTATCTGGATTTAACTCATGCTACTAGACCAACTTTCTCATTGTCCAGGGTCTAGTCCCCACCTCCACAGATGAGTAGCGACAATCGACCCTTAGATCTCTGGGTTAAGCTGATTTTACTCATCTTGATCTCTTCTAAGTTATACGCCTAATCCCATTTTCCCAAAAGCTCTGTGTCTTATACTGTGCAATTTTGCATGCAGTGATTTTTAGGATTACATGTCACATTATAGCAGAACTGACTATATGGATATTTTATCCGAGACTCAGCTATTATTCCAGAATATTATCATCAGTTTCCACATGTATTTAACAGAAATGCATTTAAAAGAATAAATACATACTAGCTCATAGTTTTTAAGAAAACCCAAAACTATCCAACCAAAAGCCTTGAGAAACATATTTCAAAGTCTTCTACCACAATTGTCAGTGTTTTCTGACAGTTCTTTGGTTCATCTGACCTTTCCTCAAATTACCTATATATCACTGGAATTGATTAATAATGAAATGTTAAGTTGAAAGGCTGGGTATTATGTAGGTGTCTAGTGTGAGCTTGCTTATAGATGTTCTTCAAATTATCTTAAATTAATTACAGGAGGGGAACAACATTTGACATTTTGAGGAAATTTGGAAGAAAATTAAGGGCCACCATTATCCACTGGGTTTTAGATTTCAGAGCTAGAAATAGCAGACTAATGATTTTTTTTCATAGAGATTTTGACCATTTATCTGTATGTTACCATGAAGTTAAAGATCTGCTTCTAATGGTTAAATATATGTAGTTAATAGTCAATTTAAATAAGGTATGATTTACTGGCATTTTATTCCAGTATTTTCAAAAGGGAAGTTATATTTCTTATAATATTAAATCTTTGTTACGCACATATACCCTTCTCTTAGTATTACCACCTAGTATTTTTATACATTCTACCAACTTGAAAATAGTTGATGAATTATCTAAATATCCCTAATTACGTCTTGGGAATAAAAAGTGAGTCATGCCTAGTTTACACATACAGGAAGGTAGTTCACAAAAATGTTGTCTACTGTTCAACTTTCCCTTTTTATCCTTTTCAAGAATTCTTGCAAGATATTTGATAGTTTTTAAAGAAGGGTTGATTTCATACAATTTCATGCTTATACTCAAAATGAATATTTACTAATTCTAGTTCATCTTCCCATATAATTAATATACCTACCAGTATTGTTTCTATACAAAGAATTCCACCATCTGAAGAAGTAATTTCCCTTTGAAAGCTCATCTAGTCATGCTTTGCATTGTTAGAATTTAGGTAATCTTTTGGGGAATACATTAAAACCTGATGTTACAAGAGGAAAATATTTTTCTAGATTTTCTAAATCTGCAAGTGGGTACTTTACACATAGGATACCCACGCACCTTAAGAAAACATCATATTTTCAGTGGAAGAGAATTTGAAGCAAAATCCATGTAAATTTTAGTGTCTTCAGTAATCAGTAATGCCAGTAAGGCTGGAGTGGATATGTGAGGGTTGGTGGCGAGGTTTGGGGATAATTGGGTTTTTGGTTACCCAGTCATGAATGAAGGTCTTGTAGGTCCATCACAAGTCCTTTGACTTCTACTCTGTAAGATGAGAATCCACTGACTTCTCTATTGAGTAGGAGATACAAGAAGAGTTCAGAGACCAATTAGGATGCTACTGAAGTAACCTAGACAAGGGATGATAAAAATTTAGGCCAGAATTTACTTCTTATTGGTATAGTTCTCAGACTCTGGCAGTCAGACTTTTGTCAGATTGTTATCCAAACCCAAGGAAACCTTCCTTCAGCACTGTAGCTAAAATAATGACTCCTTGGAATGTCTTATTCTTATTCTTTACATTATTTTTCTTTGTATTTATTAACACCTAGCACAACACAAATATATATATAACACAAATTTATATATATATAACTTATTACTCTTGCTTGTTGATTATAGTTCTTCAATAGAAAGTAATTTTCATGAAGGAAAAGCTGTTGTCTATTTTTTCAATGCTAATACTGATAGTCTAAATAGGACCTAGCAAATAATTATTCAGTATATTTACTGAAACCACCTAAAATAATATCCTATGCAGATAATAAAAACTTTAAGTACAAACTGTCCCTCCTTCCCCTTATTTGTACAGATAGATTCATTTAGTAATTGATAAAAGGGGAGGGTTATCTCAGTACAAGAATGTTTTTATGGGAAGAATATAATACGGATAATTAAAAATTGCTATTTAGCAATTTTGGAGTAACTGTTTGAAACTTATACCCTCTTAAAAGTCCTCCTCTCCTCAATCCAAAGAATGGATGAAATTATGATTACCTATTGTAGTTTACCTGCTACTAATGGAGACAGGAAGTAATTATTCTTAGCATCTTTTTTACAAAAGGTATATCCTATATGATTACTTCTTGGTGGCTTTGTTCGTAGTGCGTTTATGAAATTCATGACCAGAAGAAATGTGAAGGACCAGTTTAAATTGCTTCAAGTTCTACAGCAGCTATAATAGGGTGGTAGTAATCAATGTCACTTGTCACAAAATGACTGATGAACTTAGGCATGCACTCTATTATTTACCTTCATTCTTTTCGTTCATTTTCCTCTTAATCATTTGGTCTCTTAAGCATTTGTGGAGTGTCTATCATTTTGTCACCCTTTTCAGAAGCGGACTTGTAAAAGAAGTTGTTGCTGTTTACTGTTTCAATTTTCTTACTTCCTGAGCTATCTTCTAACCCATTTCAGTGGATGCTGCCACACATGGTACTGAACTGCCATTTCTAAACTCACTAAAAACCTTTGCAACACTAAATCCAATAATCCACCCCCTTTTTTAACACCTTACCTTGGTTTCCTTCTCAATAGCATACAAAAGAATTGACTATAGTTTTTAATCATCTTCACTGTGACTATCACTTATTTGAGAGCAAAACCTAGTTTGGGTTTTTTTTCCCACCCTCCATTTTTTTCTTTTCATTAAGTATAACACACATATAGAAAAGTGCTCAAATTATTAATTTCTAGCTCAATTTATCACAAAGTAGACACACTTCTGAACCACTACCCAAGTTAACAAATGGAACATTCCTAGTACTAAAGAAATCTTCTTCATATCCCTCCTAATTACTACTATTCCTCCCTCCTCCTCCAAATTAACCATCTGCTATCTATCATCACAGATTCATTTTGCCTGTTTGGAGCTTTATATGCTTATTTTTCTTGTAGGAAGTCTTTATAGATAATGAAAAAAATGTCAGTGTATACAGGTGTTGCAAATATATTCTATTCCATAGTTTTTGCCTTTTCAATTTCTTAGTGGGGTGTTGATGAATATAATGTTCTTTTTAAAGAGAGGACAGTGAGACAGTGAGAGAGAGAGGGAGAGACAGAGAGAATCAATTTTTATTGAGTTTTTCACATGGCTTTCGTTGCTCTGACACTTAGTTGTGTACGTGGGTGCTGGGGTTTGAACCCATGTACTTGCGCATGCTAGGCAAGCGCCATGACCGCCGAGCTACCGCTCCAGCCTCAATGAATATAATTTTTAATCTTAATATACTCCAACTTATTAGTATTTTGTATTCTGTTAAAGAAATCTTTAGGGGCTGGAGCAGTGGCTCAGCAGTTACGGCACTTGCCTGGCATGTGCGAGTATGTGAATTTGAACCCCAGCACCACGTACACAATGAAGTCTTGGAGCAATGAGAGCCACATGAAAAACTAAATAAAATTGATTCATATTCTCTCTCTCTTTCTCTCTCTCTCTCTTTCTCTCTTTAAGAAAAAATCTTTATTCAAGATCAGGAAAATATTTTGTTATTTCTGGAAGCTTTATTGTGTTACTTTTCTTGTTTAGATATAAAATCCATTTAGTGTTGATTTCACATACAGTAAAAGATAGGGGTCGAATCCCCCTACTCTCCATCACTCATGGAGATTATCTAATTGATCCAGAACTAATGAGTAAGAAGACCATCTTTTCTCTACTGCTCTAAAGGATCTCCTTTGTCACACCAAAAGTTCATATACTTGTAGGACCATTTCAGGACTCTCTATTCTATTTCATTAGTTTGTTTATTGTTCCACCTATATTCTAATGTACCTTTTTTTCTTTTTTAAAGAGAGGGACGGTGAGAGAGAGAGAGAGGGAAAGAAAGAAGCAATTTTATTTAATTTTTCATGTTGCCCTCATTGCTCCGACACTGTTGTGAACGTGGTGCTGGAGTTTGAACCCACTGACTCTTTTTTTTTTTTTTTTTTTTTTTAAAGAGAGAGGGACAGTGAGAGAGACAGAGAAAGAAAGAAACAACTTTATTTAGTTTTTCACATGGCCTCAGTTGCTCCAACACTCAGTTGTGTACGTGGTGCTGGGGTTTGAACCCGGGTCCTCGTGCTTGCCAGGCAAGCGCCGAAACCGCTGAGCCACCGCTCCAGCCCCCCCACTGACTCTTGAATGCAGGCGAGCGCCATAACCTCTGAGCCACCACTCCAGCCCCTCTAATATACTTTTAAAACAGATTTTGATATTAGTAGATTAAATCTTCTCTTTTTTTTTCTACCTTGGATATTTTTTGGGAGGCGGGCACTGGGAACTGAATCCAGCGTACTTCACAACTGGGCTACATCCCCAGTGCTTTTTTTAATTCTCTCTCTCTCTCTCTCTCTCTTTTTTGAGACAGGATTTCACTAAGTTGCTGAGGCTGGTCTTGAACTTGCAATCCTGCTGTCTCAATCTCCTGAGTTGCTGGGATTATAGGTGTACACCACTGCACCCAGTCTACCTTGACTACTCTTGGTCTATGACATTTCTAGATGAATTTTAGAACCAACTTGCCAATGGAGGGGTAGGAGTGCTATATTGTTTTTTTTTTAATTGTTTCTCTTTTAGATATATATATGACATTAGTATATACCATGACATAATTACAAAAGCATGGAATATAGCTTTTTAAAATTCAGACTTCAGTAATTCCTCTTCACCTCACTTCCTCTCTCTTCCTGTTGGGGGTACTATATTGTAATTTTGGTTGGTCTTGCAAACTGAAAGATAACACTGTCTTCTAATACATGATCATGGTATAGTCCTCCATTTATTTAATAGTTCTCTACGTAAAAGTCTTGTCCATCTCTTATTAGATTTCTTTTCCCTAGTTATGTACTATCTTGTGATGTACTTAAAATGATCAATTTCCTGTTTTCTGGTATATCAAAATATCAGGAGAAATACAATTGACATACTAACTTATATTTTTATTTCTATATGTATTCATTCCATATTGCTAACTACATAAAAATCTTCTAAAAATTCTAAAAACAAAAATCTTAGGGACTGGCATAGCATGATACATATACTGAAATTATTCAATAAAATATTTGATAGCAGGAAATTATGCCTAAAGACAAATCAGCAGGAGATAAAAACAGAACAAAAATCTAATTCAAAATTAGACTGGCATATAAATAGGAAGTAGTCTTTTCCCCTCTTCTATTTATGAGTATAACTTCTATGGCTAATTTGGGACAACCACTCTGAAAATGATCATGGACTGCCATGAGTAACTAGACTCTTCAAGGATAAAACACTGAGGATTGGCTCCAGACCAGATACTTTTGTGCCTCAACTTAGTTTGTTTTGGGAATGAACACCTGGAAGTCTGTAGATATTTAACAATTTGCCAAACAGTTCTCTCTTCTACAACATTGTAATAATTCTTCAGACTATGTTTATACTTCCTCAAAATCAGCTGACTTTTGGGAACCAAAGCTTGAATAGTCAAAGTTTTATAGAGAGGTGGCAAAGAGAGTTATCAACATGATATTACAAATCAATGAAAGCAAAGTAACTGAAAGAAGGTGATTCAGTCAGTTCAATGTATGTGAAATATAAAAGTGCTATAAAATGGTTATACCCAGACAGATTTTCAGTATAATTTCAGCCTCCACCTAAACTGGTTTCACACATGCCAAAGAGATAAAATGGAGATAAGATAGAAAAATATGACTTCAAATATAAACCCTTGGAGAAAATATTCACTAACCTAATTTCTAATTTCTAGAAAAGCAACAATTATTACAGGATAAGAGAAATAAAGGATTCAAATTCTGATCAAAAGTTCTGAGGTTGGGGCTAGAGCAGTGGTTCAGTGGTTACAGCGCTTGCCCAGCATGCTCGAGTACACAGGTTCAAGCCCCAGCACCTATGTACACAACTAAGTGTCAGAGCAACGAAAGCCACGTGAAAAACTCAATGAAAATTGATTCTCTCTGTCTCTCTGACTGTCTTTCTCTCTTTAAAGAAAAAGTTCTGAGCTCCATTCAGAAAATGAAGAAAAGACAAACACTGAGACATAACAAAAAAACCCCAAACCAAACACTAATTTTAAAACCAAAATCACAGAATTATACATATGAACCACTATAGAGTTAATAAATGATTCTGTTTTATCTACCTATCAAGTGCATGATCCAAACAATCTGTAGTTCACCATGTACACAACAAGCAATAGAAAGCAGCAATGTACTCCCACTTTTAATTTCTTAAATTTTACATTGTGTAATCCTTAAAATTATCTGGCTAGTTTATTTAAATAGCCATCAATAAAAATTTAAAAAAGAAACCGCCTAACAGAATACACTTGGTATGAAATGGGGAAAGAGCAAGGTGCTTGATATTGACGTTAATTCCTTTAGTAGGTAACAACTGGAATGGAATTTTGCATCTTTGGGGTTTTTGTTTGTTTGTTTTTGTGGTGCTGGGGATCAAATCCAGAGTCTCCCATATGTCAGGGAACTACCTAGTCCAAAATGGAGATCTTAAACTTTCTCCTTTCAGTCATCAACTTCAACAATGATTTCAGGGTCTATAACACCAAACTTAGCTTACCTAAATTTTATTGGACACACCATTGTACAAAAGACAACATTAGTAGCTATGTGAGCAGGGTACATCCAAAGCACTCAAAACCGAGTTCTCCCCATATACTGATTTCCCTGTGAATCTCGGTGCTTCAACAATACATAATGGCTCTTTCAAAATCTAGAACTCAGCTATAAACAGAAATAACTTGTCACCCAACATGCCAATAAAACAGCAACCTTACTAGCTAGAGCGCAGATAAATTCTGTCTCTATAAAAAAAAAAACTTTGCTGTTACTTGGTTATGAATAACAGAGAAAACTTTGATGAACTCTATTAGTTAACATGTTATCGATTTCAATTCACTTACTTAACAGGAAACACAGTATGTTTTGTTTTATTTTAACAAGTCCACAAATTATCCAATAAAATCTAAGAATTTCTTTCTTTTCATTAACTTACCCAATTTAGTGGTGCCCTCTGCTGGGTATTCAGGAAACTGACCCTCGGAAGGGACACTGACAGTTCTCCTCAGGCATCGCCCTTTGGTGGAATCTGCCTGCTGCTCCTGTCCTTCCACAGGTATCTAGTTAGCCAAAAGAAAAAGAGAGGAAACTTAAGAGTGAACTCGCTGTAACTACCATGTGATTGAAAAATCCTTTTAATTAATGAAGATGACAGTATGAAATCAGAAGAGTGAAGTAGAAGAAATGTAGATTTGTATTCACAGTGGTAAAGTCACCAACACCGTCTCAGCTTTTCTTTAAAAAGAAACCTGAAAGATCAGGAAAGGTGAGTATGTAAATAAGCTTTCACAAAGTATGTACAAATCATATCCAGGTGTGAACCTTCTCTGGGAACTCAGAAAACAAAACAAAACACCCACACAAATAAAAAAAGTTCTTCTTTATCAGAAACTAGTTCACAGCTCCAATTTAACTCAATGTTCAAAAAGAAATAGAAATAAAAGTTGAACAGAAATATTTAGCTTTGAAATTCTCTTAAGGTGGTTTTGTTATGTTGGTAAAATCATCCAAATTTTCTTCAATTTTACAATAAAGTACTGAGATGTTGTTAATAAACCATGCTTTCAGTGGAAACATGTATATCTACATAATAAAATGGCATGTCTTCTTTCAAAGGTGAGATTGTTTTCAGAATCCTAAAAATTATATTTTCTGGCATAGTTTTAGGAACATATCAAATAGCTGTTTGCACATGTGGGATGAGAAACATGAATGGGGAAAAAAATCTCTAATGCCAATAACTATTTTAAAGCTTATTTGGCAGGTTATCATTATGGAGTAACAGGATAGCTTTAAGTTATCTGCAGGGGAAATGTTCCAAGGTCCCCAATAAATGCCTTAAACCATAGACAGTGCTTGTACATATTATGCTTTTTCCTATTCATATTATGATAAAAGTTACAAATTAGGCAAGTAAGAGATTAACAATAATAAAATAGAGCAATTATAATATACACTATAAGTTATGTGAACGTCTTTTTTTTCTCTGTCCTCCTCCTCCGTGTTTCCAAGTGCTGTACTGCACTTTCACCTCCTCGTTTCAGCGTCTCGTCAGCATGTCTGCATTGCCATCATCATTACTCTTGTGCTTCGGGGTTATTATTAAGCAAAATAAGGGTTACAAGAAAACAGCCCTGTGATACCCTGACATCTGATCCGATGCTCAAGATGCCTCCTAAAGGAGTGATGGGGTCATATCACATACAGTGTGCATACGCTGGACAAAGGGAAGATTCACATTCGGGCAGGAAGAAGCAGAGTGAGTGTGCTATTTCAGCACACTACGCAGAACGGTGCTGCACAGTTCAAAACTTATGAACTGTTTATTTCTGGAATTTTTGTTTAATATTTTCAAACTCCACTGATAACTGAAACTGTGAAAGTAAAACTATGGCTAAGGGAATACTACTATAATGCTAAGTTTGGGGTAATATTATTAGTAGTAACTTTTATCAGAATTGTATAACATCTTATTTAAAGTATGACAGTAATTAATCATAGTTCCTAATTTCTCATGGCTCTTGAAATCTAATCAATAAATTTCAATAATGACTAATATTTAGCTCTTACTATGTACAAGTCTAAGGAATTTATATGTGTGATATTATGAGGGAGCCACTATAATTACTACCCTTTTACAGGTGAGGACTGATTTATTTTTCCAAATGATTACAATGGATATGCATCACATCAACTGATTAGCAAAACTGGGACAGTACCTTCTGCTTTGCCTTGGTAATCTAACTCCTATGGCTGAGGTCAAGGAAATGATAGAAGGGTAAACGGCTTCTGTTACTGAGAATCTGAGGAGCAAATTCCTAAGACCTCTATAAGCACTGAAGAATTTTAACACTCTGTATATACAGACCCAAAATTCCTCCATCTCCTCATTACTAGGATAGAGATTACTCTTTGCAATTGAGAAACTGAAGTGTAGAATTAAGAAAGACAAAATTCTAAAAATAAGTTGCTGCCACATCATAGTATCAATAAAGACATAAACTCTTTCAAAAGTACTCTGTAATACAAAACTTCATCAACAGTAATCTAAGCATCGACCCCTTTCAGGATGGAAATTATCTCTATTTAAATAATTGAAACAGTAGCACTGAAAGGTTAAATGACTCCCTCCTATCAAGAAGAGCAAAGGGAAAAAAAAGCAACCTCTACTTGCTTTAAAAGCAGAAAGGAAGTAAATTTGGAAAAGAAAATTAGTTTTGAAATAATAAAAGTTTAAGCTTTACCAAAAAAAGCTAGTAATTGCTATAATGTTTTCAGAGACGATAATGTCCCTTCCTGTAGAAATTTATCAAGGTCATATCCATGACAATGGCAGAACCAGCTTCTTTAGCATATATTGTATCTAAGGAGAGAATAAATAAAAATATACCAGACCTCTTATTTGGACCACTTACAATTATTTTTTCAAAGTTTTAATATAGACTCTTAATTTCTCACTGCTGAAACTTAAAATATGATCAAAGGTTTTATTCTAAGTATCATTCTTAAAAGTTAAGGACTTTTATTCCTGACTCAAGATATAAGGCAACATGGTGACTTTTGTTCCAAACTTGAATTTCTTAAGAATATTTTACTGTTCTAACACTAGATTGCTTTTTAGCTAAAATGTTTTTGATCTACTCCATTAAAATTGGATACATCACAATTCAAGTTCCTTCAAATGAACCAAACAGGAATTCACGAAAATCTTGGTGTTTAGCTGAATGGAGTGTCTTACAAGAGCTTTTCACCATTCTAATTGGCTTAATTTAATTGACTAGTTTACTTATTTACACTGAATTACTTATAAAAATTTACATACCTTCCAGGTTCTAAAACATTGGGCTTCTGGTCTTCAATTTAAAAAAAATAAAAAAGAACCAAGCATTCTAATTTTATTCCATTTTAGAGGAGAAAAGTGGAAAATAGTTGTCTCTAGCTCTTGTCTCTGTTAATTCCAAATCCTCCATAACAAGGTGGCACCTATAACATATACATATATGCCCATATACTTTCATTTTGTTCTAGAGTCATGTGGAAATTAATTTCAATTCAATCTAAGTCCATATAGATTAAGTAGTCAAGTACAGCAAATCAATATTATACTAACTAGCACCCGAAGACATTTCTCAGTTATTTCTTTTCCTAAAGAATGCTAAAGAAGGCCTACTAAATTCTTAAAAGATCTATTAAATCCTTTTAAAGAAAGAAAAATTCAACTTTCTGATCTTGTTAAGGCAGTGGTTCTCAAAGTAAAGGTGGTCCAGATACCAGCTGCAACAGCACAACCTAGGATCCTATTAGAAATTTACATTCTTAGACCCACACAGACCTAACTCAGGAATTTATGCTTTAACCACACCTCCAACTGATTCTAAGGCTCACTACAACTGAAAGCCACTGCCTTAATTATTCACTTACGCAACTTACCCACTGATATGGATTAACTGGGTGGCACCTGTAGGCAGGCAGGGTGTGGCTGGAGGAGGTAAGTCACTGGGGCCAAGTCTCCCGGGTTTACATTTTGTCCCTAGTGAGGGGTGCTCTACTTCCTGCTCGCCATGTCCTGTGCTGCTTTTCCTCAGCATGCCCTTCCACCATGATATACTGCCTCACCTTGGGACCAGAATTATGGAGTTGGGCATCTATGGACTGGGACCTCTGAAATTGAGAGTCAAAATAAACTTTTCTTCCTCTATGTTGTTCTTGTCAGGTCTTTTGGTCACAGCAATGCAAAGCTAACTAAAACATTAGCCAATCCACAAACCTTAAAATGGCTCCAACCCACAAATATACGAATGAATATTCAATAAATTGAGATGGATGCCATTTTAGGCAAGGAAAAAAACATGACTTTAGCCAAGAAATTGGTAAGTGTTCAATTTTTTTTTTCTTTTGGAACAGGAAGTACACCAAGGTAGTTGGAGTCTCTTCAGTGAGAAGTGGAACAGAACATGAAATGCATCATCATCACCACACTTGAATCCAAGGACGTGCACCATTCAGGGAGTAAAGAGAAGACCCTCTTGTTTCTAGACCTGAAATCCACGGTGGTCTCCAAATTGACCTGTTTTCTTCCAACCTCTTCCTTTTCCAATATGTCCTATGGATTAATATTTGTAATACATAACTTTGATCAAATCCCCTCTTTCCTTAAGCTTCCTTTCACAATTCTCCATTACCAGTAGCATCTAAATGATACACTTAGCTAGACCAAAGTTCTCTAGAATAAATGAATTTCTTTCTCTTATACTGTTCAGTTTATTTGCATTATTCATCAAAAGTGACTTTTAAATTTTCTATGTTATTTCCATCACTACATTTGTGATGGGGAAGAGAGGGGAAAGAACTGTTATCTTATTCTTTGCAACTCCTAACATAAAAAATGTACACATAGAGGCACAATACACATCTGCTGATTAACTTGAAAGTGGTTCTCAATGAAATATGCCACAGGTAGACTTGAAAATTCTAAAAACAGGGCTTGCGAGGTGGCTCAGTGGTAGAGTGCTTGCCTGACATGCACATGGACCTGGTTCAAATCCCAGCACTACCTACACAACTAAGTGTTAGAAAAACAAAAAACAGATGAAAAAATAAATAAAAGACTCTTTCTCTCTTTTTAAAAAAATTATAAATATAGAAAGAAGAGTTTGCATTAAGAAAAATGGAGCCAAATTTGCCCTTCCTGCTTGTGATGACCAAAAGAAAAAAAAACACACAATTCACAAACTCTGCTTTTATATTTTCATACTGTACTGGCTGTACCTGAGAGGGGTTTATGTTTGTCTTCTCTACTATTTCCCTCAACTCCTTAATTTCTAGTTTAGTTAATCTACTCTCTTAAAAGCAAAATGAAACCCAACAAACCTCCTCTGCTCTCTGAGTCGGCACCCATGCAAGGAAGCATATTTCATATAAGCAACGTCTATTTGGCAAATCTGCATGAACTAATTTACTGAACCAATGAGTCATTTCTCAAGGTGATGCTCTTGGAAAACTTCTCTTTCATCATACTGCCCAGAACTACCCTTCTTCTACACTACCAAATTTGTAATTGGTGCACTAAACATTCTTCCTATGTATATCCCTCCAACAGACTTTTCCCCAGTTTGAGAAGAAACATGCAGAGTTAAGAGACAGCATTAAAAGATTTCACACACTGACTTAAAATGTGAGTGATATCAGACTAACATAATCCTCCTATTTTCCAGCAGAACCTGCCTAAGGATTCATTCAGCTAAAATCCTTGTAGAACCCTCTTAATTGATCCTTTTCAACACAACAATAGACAACCTCTTGATTAGTTGATTAGGATTCTGAAAGAGCCTTTTCAGATCATTATCAGGAAATTCCTTAATTTTATAATGTCAAAACATAAAAACTTATCTCTGTGCATTAATTGTATTCATAAATTGTTTTGTGAACTCATCATTTCTTTATCGTTAACCTTACCTGGCTTACTGCAATAGTCTCCTACCTCTTTTACTTCCATTCTCTTCTACTAGTTTTTCTATGTGATTAATAGGGCTACTTTTCTAAGAAGCCAATCTGATGACATTATTGCCCTGAAAACACCTTGCATGGTCCAAATCATTTCTAGAATCTTGACTTTGTATCCATAAACATACATGCAGTGTCCCCCCACCCATTCTTTTCCTCTCAGTGAGCTCTCATTTGTCCCTTAAGAAATGAGTCGAGCCTTAATTTCTCTATGAAAACCTTTTTTTGGCATTCTTCATTCCACACCACAACCCACCCCAGGCAATACCTTCCTCATTTAATCTTTCCCTATGGTTAAAATAATTCAAAAAAAAGTATTGAGGTAAAACTCATATAACATAAAATCAACCATTTTAAAATGAATAATGCAAGTGGCATTTAGTACATTCACAATGTTGTAAAACTACCACTTCTGTCCGGCTCAAATGGTTATAAATTTTAATTAACCTCAAGTTCTACAATAAAATTGAATCTTTGTGGCCATAATACTGCATGCATAATAGATGCTCAATAAATAAAGATGGACTTGCATATTTAACAGTGGACAAGAATCTTATGGATTATTTTTCCCCTCTTCTTATTACCTAGTTTTAGGGAAGGAAATGGAATAAGGAACCATGTTCTGGGTGAGGGGCTTATGCTGAGTATGGGATCTTCAATGTCCCCTAATGGTCCCTGTGTTAAAAGGTTCTATTGGGATGTGGTAGAAGAGATTGGCCCTATTGTGAAGTCTTTAGGTGATGGAGGCATGCCTTCGAACAGGATGATGGAACCCCAGACTGTTTTTTCTCTTCCTCTCTTTTGTTTTCTAGGCATGCTTTTTTGCTCTGACACAGATTTTGGCATGACGTGTTGCATCAAGCAATAGGGCCAACTTAGTGTGGACTAGAATCTCCAAAACAGTGAGCCAAAATAATTCTTTTCTTTGATAAGTTGATTATCTCAGATATTAATTACAGTAATATAACTCTGTTTATCACAAAAAAGGGAAGTGATCCCTCAAGTTTACATTAAGGAAATAGACATTCTGGAGTCAAAGTTTATAATTCGGCTTTTGTGATATTCATTCAATCTCAATTCATTCATCTCAATTTATGGGGAGTTTACTATATGTCAGGAACTGTTATAAGTACTAGGGTATCACTGAAGAAAACAAATAAAATCCATGCTCTAAAGCTTACACTCCAGTATGAGAAAGAAAGACAATAAATATAATAACCTACATAGCATTTTAAAAGGTGACAAATATAACAGAAAAAATTAGAGCTAGGCAATTAGACAAGAAGTTCTGGATATAACTAGGTATATAGCCAAAGATGTTCAAGAGACATCTGCAATTACATGTTTACAATTACTCACAAGAGCCAAAACAGGGAATAAACCTAGGTGTCCATTGACGGAGGAATGGTTAAATATAAAATGGGCAATGGAATATTATTCAGCCACAAACGAGTGAAATTCTGTCATTCGTGACAGCATGGGTTGAACTGGAGGACATTTTGTCAAGTGAAATAAATTAGGCAAAGAAAGGCAAAAACACCTCAAGTTCTAATTCATGTATGGAAGCTAAAATGTTAATCTCACAGAAGGAGAGAGCAGAGTGGCCACCTGAGCCTGGCAAGGGTGTGGGAGGAGGAGAAGATGGTGAGAAGATGGCTAAAGCACACAAGGTGCAGCTGTATAGGAGGACTAGCCTCTAACGTTCCACACAGAGCAGATTAGATATGGTTTATAACAATTACCTGCATATTTCAAAATAGCTAGCAGAAAGGATTTTGATTGTTCCCAACAAAAATAAATGATATTTGAGGTGATGGATATGCCAATTGCCTTGATTTGATCATTACACATTATACACACACTATATCCCATAAATACATATAATTATATGTCAATCAAAAATAAAAATATTTTTTTAAAAAGATGTTCTAGATGTGTACATTTAAGATATAAAATTAGGAATTATCAGCCTTAGATATCAAAAGTCATGAAATCCTTAAGGAAGTTAGGTCCTAGGTGAAGATTCAGAGAAGAGAGAAAAATGTAGAGAAGACTCAGGTTAGGAGTCTAACTGGGGTATCTTTATGAGGGAATGAGAAGACAGAAATAAGAGATGGAGTTCAGAAGAAATTCAAGAATTTCTGCTGTAAACAGGAGAAAAAAAGGGTACAAATAAATCTAATACAGGTTCTTTTTTTAAGATGGGAGAAATAATAGTACACTGACAGGAAGCCTCTGAGAAAAAAATTAAAGATGTAAAAAAGATTGGAGAGAATTACTAATGATATATACTTGACAAGAATGGACACAAGCGGAGAGGCTAACCACAGGCATCCCTGACTCCCCTGAGAAGCCAAACAATACTCATTTAGGCATTTGAAACCTGAACATTCAAAAATTAACTTACATGTATATGGACATTTATATTTGTAATGGGGGCAATTACAGTGGAGACAGGAGAATGGGGAGTGCGCGGAGGGGGGAGACCATGGATATGGATCAGGTTCAAATTACACCGTCATTACATATGTATATATAGATGTGTAGCTATGAATCCCTTCAATATGTAAGAATATGTCCAACTAATTAAAAAAGCCAAAAACCAAATTAGAAAATCAGAAATCTTCTTTATTAATATCCATTCATCCTACCAATTTTTGTTATGTATCTGCTTAACACAGCAACACATACAAGACTATTTTAGAAAACGTTGGCCTTTTAAAATTATTTTAGTAAAATTAAGTTTAATAATATTAAAATGCTAGAAAAGGGTCATGGGCAGGAAGATGGTAACAAAAGTAAGAGATGTTTTTCAATGTGTAGTAAAAAAGAATAAGCAAGTTCCTTGTGAAGGCACATTAGATGGACCCTTTAAGCAAGCACTGCCTATAAAAGACGAAAAGAAACTTGAATTGCTTCATTGTTATTATCTTGACTTTACCAAATTAAAACACACTCAATAAGAGAAGGGATACAGAAGAAAAGGGACAGGAGAGAAAAATCAAGAGAAGAGAAAAGGGTGGTAGGAATTAAACAATGAGAATTAAGAAACATGCTTCCTATTCAGTGCTTCCTCCAAACACACATTTTTAAGGAAGGATGACTTGTTGAATGGGTATTCTACCCACGTCTTTCTATTTATTTATATATTTTCACCAATTAATTTTTTTCCTGATTAATTCAATTATTTTCTTCTCTTTCCCTCCAATTATGCTTCTTGTGTCTCAAGATCATAGTTACTTATTTTTTTATGTGGTGAAGATAGATGATTTTATGGCCCTACCAAACCAAAGTGATAATAATCACCAATGAGCAAATGAATGATCCGGATGTAGAAGAACATTTACACTGTAATAGTTTGAGTAAAGTACTAATAGTGTGTGATAAGTTCGAGAGGAACAGAAAGTGTCCCTAAAATCTGATGTTTATGTGAGTTAAATTCTGTCTGCCTCACCAGACCTATGCTACTCTCTGTCCTTTGTTCCCGTATTACTTGTCTTATGAATTCAACCTCTTTGGAACATATGAAAGCAATCTTTTCCTGCCTTCAAGTTAGATTTGGCCAAAAGAGGGGCTGGAGCAGTGGCTCATCGGTTACAGTGCTTGCCCGGCATGTATAAGGATGTGGATTTAAACCCTAGCACCATGTACGCAACAAAGTGTCGGAGCAACGAAAGCAACATAAGAAACTAAATAAAATTGATTCTCTCTCACTGTTCCTCTCTCTCTTTAAAAAAAAAAAAAAAAAAAAAGATTTGGCCAAAAGAGACAATGGCAAGAAATCAGAAAACAACAGAGGGAGTTAAGGTGTGTTCTTTTTCTTCCTTGCTGGCCATCTGTGCTTTGGTAAAGGCTATGCTTTTTGGTTATAAACACAGTAGCTGCCATGCAGCTTCTCACGCACCTACAGCTCTCTAGGTTCCAGAAATCTGCATCCTTCTCTTGCCCTGAAGTCCTAGGGTTAAACCTGCTCTCCGCTGTTGTCAGTTCATAGGCACTTCACCACTCTTTGGTATGTCCCTTACGCTGCCCATGCAACTGTAACTGTCAGTCTTTCAATTACTCCACTGAGTGTACCAACTGCTTTTGTCAGGAGCTAGAGAGATAATTTTCAGTAGCCTCTAGAAGTGGGTATTTTCAGGGCCAGGTCTGTACTATCTAATACCTCCTTGTTTCAAATTTCTCAACTCACTATCTCTTCTACTGTTCCTTAGTGAAAATTCAGCCCTACCTTGTGGAACTCACTCCTTCATGATAAGAGCATATCATTACGACATTTAGCAGTCCTTTAGATTTACTCATAGTCTATGACTGCTAGAGCCTCTATTTATAAAATGCAACTTATTAAAATGCAAATAAACACTAGATTCAAGCATTTGCTCAGAAAAGGGAAGCAGTTTTCTATCTTACCTCCTTTTCCTTGTTGAGCAACACCAACTGGCTATCTGTGAGGATGCAGTACTTCCGCTCCCATGTTGTTGTCTCAGTGTAGGGTGACTGACCACAAGACAGACGATGAGTGGGTGGGCCTTTCACATCTGTGTAACAAAACAAAAAATGTAGCAAGTCATTATCACACTTAGTAAACCAGTGTTGTTTCAAATGTAAGAATCTTCAAGAGTCAAATTAATAAAGAGGTAAGTCTAAACACAAATCTCAAGTACCTCTTAAAAAAAATAAAAACTGGTATACACAAAAATTGACTCTATAACCTGTACAGAAGATGGATGAAACACTCCATAAAGAAATGCTAGTATAACCTTGATATAGCAGTCTCTTAGTATGTACACTAAAAATAATGTAAGCTTGCTTCAGAGCTAAATTAGCATCATTCAAAATAAAAAGATGGGGTATTTCAGAGATAAGAACAAAAGTTATAGTGTCTAGTCTTTAAAGGAAAATGAACATTTACATGCACACTTTGAGAATGACCTAGAACTGAGTACAGCTACTGGCAGACTGTATCTTAAAAAACAGTTGTATGATTATAAGAACTGGAAGTGTTTAAATGATAGCGTATTACCACTAGAGGCCAGTAAGTTGTTAAAAACATAGAAAATAATGTCCTCTAGCAGAGATCTAAGTTTCTTAGAGGTAGAGGTACCTAATATTAAAGCACAATGTCTCAGCAATTCACAAATGCTTCAGTTCCTTTTGAATACCAACTGATTACTATTACCTTTGCTACTTTAATTTTTTTATATTAACTGTTTAATTATAAAGAAATATGTGAAACTTGGAATTTTTCTTAACCTTAAATACCTATTAGATCCATTACATAAAGCTTGTGACAGTTCAAAGTACATTAAAAGTTCTTTAGCCACAAACGACTAATTTCTCTCAGGAATTTGCTGCAGTGATTATTTAAAATGTATCATTTATTACTTTTTAGTTATGCTAAAGGAACAAACTGAAGAGATTAGGGGATTAAAAAAAATTAAAAAGTCCATGAGGGAGGAGAGTTGTAAAACATAAGTACATTATAACTACTAGAAGAGTGTTTTTAATTATCATTGCCTCCTGTAGACTTATGGTCTTGTTACAAAATGACAGATTTTCTTGGCATAAGTCTAAATTATTTCCTAGTTGTCTATACTATAATTACCAAAACAGGCATAATTATACCCAGATCTCCATAGAAAGTAAGCAATAAGCAGTAATCAGAGCAGCTCTTCTTACAGCATTTTGTGTCCAATATTATCTTCACTGTTCCTTTGGGCTTCACTTCCTATCCTCCCTGAGTCCATGTACACTTGCTGCTCTGTATGTTTGGGGGAAACTTACCAACTTCAATGCTAGTATAACCTTGATATAGCAATCAAAGATAATATGAAGTCCAAGGAACTTCATAGTTATATCAACACTGATTATCTTCACATGATTTGGGCAAACAAAATGGGTTATATTTTCATCACAATGTGCTCTTATTTATGGAGTCAAAGGCCAAGACAACTTCAAGAGAGGGACACACCTATTAATGTGGAAATACACTGCTCTTACGGCCCAGACTAGTTTTCATTCAAGTGACTAACTTTATTATGTAAGTTAGCCACGGAGGACTCTGTGTGTAAAAATTAGAATACAAGATACCGTATTTACAGCATAATTTAGATTTCCTGACAAAATATAAATCTGTGTCAACATTGAATTTAAGGAACCCTAAATTCATTCCTAAAGCCTCATTATCTAATATTCTCCCTTTGTCCAATTTGAATTTTGTTGTAATTTACTCATGATGCTGTGAAAACAAGACAGTGTCTCATATAACATTCTGGGACCCTGAACCACTTCTCTCCAGTGCCAAAGGCAGTATGAAACAGGAAGCAATGAATTGGGAGCAATACCTCTATATTTTGTTTTTAAATAGTTTTCTCTAAATTGAGAGACTGATAAGCCATCCAATAAGTGGCATAGTTTCATCTACTTTTTCTATCTCTAGATAATTCCTACTTTTTGTTCATTTTATAAGAACGCAAGGAAGAAAACCAGACAGAATAAGTGATTATTTTTGCTCTTTTTTTAGCACTTTTGAATTAGGTTTAAGAAGCAATTTAACAGTATAAACTAAGATTTCAAAGTAATCTTCAGATTTAATTTTCTCATGTCCTCATTTTCTTGCCTAACTGAAGGTTTTACAGCGCATAAGCAAGGCCTACATGTTGAGATTATGTGAACAGGACAAGCTCAGATTTCTGCCCTACTTCACCTTCCCAGTTCCATCAATCTTTACTTTTTGTACTAGTGACTTACTTCTAATTTTTGATTTCCAATTATTTTTAGTATCTAAAATTCACAAGAGAAAAGATAACAGAATCACAAAGAAGTATCTTAATAGCAAAATTAGAAACTATTTTAGATTTGCTCAATCCCATCCCTCTGAGAATACTAAGGACGTTACATGCTGACCTCATTACAGAAATTAAATAACTTTAGAAACATTTAAAAAATCAAAGGTAACTCAACAGATCCTTTAGAAGGTACTTCTTTGAAACGGGATATTTTTCTGTAGATGAACAGTTTTCAAGTTATTTTTTTTAATCTTAGGATTTCTTGAAACTCTTGAAAATTATTGAGAACTTCAAAGAGGGTTTGTATATGTGGGTTATATAAACATTTAACATAACTGAAATTAAAACATTTTAAAAATATGTATTCTGGCTGGAGCAGTGGCTCAGGGGTTAGAGCACTTGTCTGGCATGTGCAAGGACCCACGTTTGAATCCCAGCACCATGTAATAACTGGGTGTCAGAGAAATCGGAACCAGATGAAAAATAAATAAAAATTGATCCATCCTTACTCTCTATCTCTTTATAAAAAAAGTATTCATTTAACAAATCAAGTACATATTAACATAAAAGCATATTTTAATGAAATGTTAACTGTTAGAGTGATACTTTACATTTTTGCAAATCTTTTTAAAGTCTGGTTGAACAGAAGACAGTTATGTTATTTCCGGCAGTTATTTGTTTCAATATCAATAGTCTTATGTTTCTATAATTATTGTCTTATGTTGTTTTGGTTGATGTGTAAAATGAAAACATACACTCAAAGAATTGGGAAAGGTAGGAAAATTTTAAAAGTATTTTCAACTAATTATGGATATTCTTACTTAATATAATACCAAAACCCCAAAAGCAGCTGCTTTTTTTAAAAATCAGTACAACATGGAGTCTGAAACCACCTCAATGAACTTGGCATATTATTATATTAAAAAATCAGTGGTCTAACCTTGTCCTTTGAGTGGCTCTTTTACCCCATATGTGTGAGTATTTAAACATCATTCACTGATCATTTACAGAATATTGGTTAACTCAGATTTGTAGATCTTCCAAATGTTGATACTTTTCATTATGCACTATCAAAAAATCATATCCCTCAATATTCTCAAAAGTTTTGATCTCACCAGAAAGGTCTCTGAATATTGGGAAGCTGTCAAGTTAGCAAATATGAATTCTCCAAAATTCTCATTTTAAGTCATGAATTTTATCTTTAGCAATAAATACTATTGGGGTTGTTTCCCCAGAAGTGACAGGTATGCCTTCTTTTTTCCAAAAAACGTCTGCTGCATAGCAAACAGAGAATAATTATAACCTGTCTTTCAGTTTTATCATAAAAATAGCTTCAACTTCACAGAATAGGGGGTCATGAGGTTCTAGTGCTCCACAGATTCCATATTAAAAACCATTGCTTAGGGGGCTGCAGTGGTGGCTTGGTGGTTCGCGCCTGGCATGCTCGAATACCTGAGTTCGAACCTCAGCACCATGTACACAACAAAGTGTTGGAAAAACGAAGGCCACCTGAAAAGCTAAATAAAATTGATTCTCTTACTCTCTCTCATGTCCCTCTTGCTTTAAAAAAAAAAAAACGCAACAAGGAAACTACTGCTTAGATAATAAGACATTAATGAAGAATTCAAGGAAATGTGGCCATATACTGGGAATGGTGGCACATGCCTGTAATTCCAGCTACTTCAGAGGCTTTGAAGAAGGAGAACCCCAATTTCAAGGTCAGCCTAGACAATTTAGTAAAACTCTGTCTCAAGTTTTTTTTATTTTTATTTTTTTAAGAGAGAAACAACTTTATTTAGTTTTTCACATGGCCTTCATTGCTCCAACACTTAGACCTGTATGTGGTGCTGGGGTTCGAACTCGGGTCCCCATGCTTGCCAGGCAAGCACCAAAACTGCTGAGCCACCGCTCCAGCCCCTCAAGTTTTTTTAAAAAACAATTTTTTTAAGAGCCAGAAAGAGAATTAATTTTATTTTTTTATCTCATTTTTGTTATTCCAACACTTTATTGTGTGTGGTGCTTAGATTTGAACCTGAGTCCTTGCACATGCCAGGCAAGCTCTCTACTACTGAGTCACCTCTCCATCCCTCAAAATTAAAAAATATATATATTTATTTTTCCATTGGTTTGTGTTTTTCCAACATTTAGTTGTGTATGTGGTGCTGGAGTTTGAATCCAGGACCTCGCAAATGCCAGGCAAGCACTATAGCCCTCAAAATAAAATTTTTAAAAAATGGATGGGGATGTTCAAAGGTAACGTGCACATGACCATCGTGAAGCCCCGGGTTCAATTCCCAGTACTAGAAGGGGTATGAAAGGAGGGGGAGAGAGGGAGAACGGGAGGAGAGGGGAGAGGACGGAGGAGAGGGGAGGGAGTAAAGAAGTAAGAAAGGAAAATCTGACTATGAGATGAAGTATGAGGAGGAAAGACCAGTGGTCTTGGTAAATGGAGACTGACGAAATTAAGGGGTGATGAGTATGCTAAACTGGTCATGATGGTGGAAATAGTAAGAGCCAGATTTTGAAATAGGAATCAACAGGACTAGTAACTCTAGTTGAGATGGAAGAATAGCACAAAAGAGATGAAAAACTAAAAGAGCTATCAATAGAAATAGAATTTGATAAATACTCATAAAGTAGGTTATAAAACTTTAATTCTGCTTTAGTTTTAACCGTCCAACACAGACGGTTTTCAAAACAAGGAAGAAAACATGAAAGAAACTCTTTTAAAGGATTCAGTGCAATCTATTGTTTACAAATAATTTCAAAAAACATTCAAAATACTAGGTTATTTAGTCTAGGAGTAAGACTAAAAACCAAACTTCAGGCCCCTTCAAATGTTAACACACAGCTTGTGACTGCTTGGCAAGGAAATGCTGACAACAGACCTCTCTTGTGTTAACCCTTCCTTGTGACAGGAACTAAAAGGAGCATCAGAGCCTGTCACAGATGATAAAAAACCACAATTATATGATGGAGCTGAAAATTCTATTATACAAATAACCTTTCTTCTCAGAAGCAACTTGTCTCTGATAGACTTTAGTGTCAAAATATTTACAGTAGGAAAATAAATAAGGAGATCTAATTGAAAGCAGAAATAGGGGTAAACAGGAAAGGCACAAATCTATGGCCAAATATGGAGACTGTCAAAGAAAAACTTGCATGGGAAACATTTTTATTTTATTTTATTATTTTAAAAATCTTAGAAGTTCATCTGAGTTTTGGAATTGTACCGTTTACTTGATCACATGGGGTTTTACTGTTTGTTTTGGTACTGGGGATTGAACCCACGGGCACTTTACCATTGAACTATATCTCTTGCCCTTTTTAATTTTTAAGAATAAATTGCTGAGCTATATTGCTGTGGCTGGCCTTGAACTTGTCATCCTCCTGCCTAGCCTCCCAAGTCACTTGGATTAGAGATATCTACCACTGTATCCACTGCCACATTTTTGGTTTTTTTAGTTCTAATAAATTGAATGTGAGGCCATTCCCTGAGCCCACCTGCTTGTGGGTCATGGTGTGGGGTGTGACCCTGTTGCCAAAATTAAATGCAACTGGTAAAATGCTGAGCCTATTTATTGCTTTCTAAAGCAAGCTTTATGCAATTTTTAAGGAGAATCTTCCAGGTAATACAAACCTTAACATTTTGTTCAGTCTTGATAGCCTTTC
>PVKS010000575.1:120312-135836 GCA_004027875.1 Aplodontia rufa
AACATGAGGCTCAGCTGGCTTGTAGAAGAATTGGTGGTAAACAACTCTAAGGGGTCCAGCTGGCTTGTAATTAGCAAATTGCCTGACCGCATGACTAAGCTATTCGGCCACTCATTTGTTACAATTGGAGAAAGGTGTTTGCATTGTACCCTATTGGCTGTTGTAATGGATAAATAGAGTAGCAGCTAGTCAGGTAAGGCAAGCGGCCCAAGAAGCAAGCAGCCGAAGAAGGAGCAGCCAAAGGAGAAGCAGTAGCCAGAGAAGAGCAAGCAAGCAAGCAGCTGTCCTGAAGGAAGAGAGCACAGAAGCAGTCAGAGAAGAAGCAGCAGCAGCAGCAGCAGCAGCAGCAGCAGCAGCAGCAGCAGAGACGTCAGAGAGATCAGCAGCAGTAGAAGATGCAGGTCCCGTGTTCCAGCCGCCGGCGTTCGCCCCCTTGTTCCCGGCTCCCCAACCCTTCCTAGCTCAGCCCCTCAGAGGATGGCTCAGGCTTGCTGGGTCATTCTGCCCGTTCCTCACTCTGGAGTGCAGCGGGGAGCGACTCCTCGCCCCATCCCCTTCCTAACTCGGCCCCTCGGAGGACGGCTCAGGCTTGCTGGGTCATTCTACCCGTTCCTCGCTCTGGAGTGCAGCGGGGAGCGACTCCTCGCCCCATCCCTGTCCTAACTCGGCCCCTCGGAGGACGGCTTGCTAGGTCGTTCTGCCCACTCCTCGCACAGGAACGCTGCGGGGAGCGACTCCTCTTCCCCCGTCCCCAGCCCTGTCCTGCCGGCACCCGGTTCCCAGTGTCCTGCTGGCCCCCCGGGGAATGGCTAAGGTCCCCCGAGGCCGTTCCACCGCTCCCCACTCCAGAACCCAGGGGGGAGCGACATTTCATCAATTCTTAATGGATCCTTAAAAACAAACAAGCAAACAAAACCCAACAACAATAAAAAACAAAACAAAACAGCTTAGCTTTGGGAAATCTATATAGTTAGGGGAGACTGCAACACATTAAAAGATAAACATATTCCTAAAAAATAACTGGCATAAGCAGTGGAAGTCTGAACTTTTGTGGAAAGAGAGATCTATGCTCTCAAGTGTCTCTTTTTATTGTTGCACCACAGTTAACCTGGCTTAGAAATGGCAAAGTCTTCTGAACTCTGAAATTTCAATGACCAGACTTGTTTTGGTTCAGTACTCAAAGTACAAGAAATATTTTGTAAAGGCTTAGAATTAGAGTGATCACTTTATTATAGAAGTAAAACCATCTAAGTTAGTTTAAAACAATGCTTCTTAAATTAGCTAAAAATTGCTTTAAACACATAAAATCTATTTTTCTTTTAACTAAAATAATGTTTAAAACAATTTGGGGGGGGTGTTTTTTTGTTTTTTGCAGGGGTCGGGGGGGTGGAGTTGGAAAACTCAGGTTTATTACACAAGTGGGCCCAGAGAAGTTTCTCCACCAGCATCTGAGCTCCAATTCCCCAATCTAAATAGTTTTAATAGATGTTCATGGTTAATATCATTCACAGGACAATTTATAAGATTTATTTTTAATGACAGTTTTCTGATAAACAATAAAGTCCTTGCCTTTGTCACATAGTTTAAAAAATATAGCATATATTTGGATATCTTCTATATGGAACTTGTTACAAGAGAAGGAATGAGGTTAAAAGTTCCCCCATGGAGATAATTCTCAACAATGGCAAGGACTAACATGCTGCCAGTCTACAGTACAGGAGATATATGCCCAAGCCATTTTATTCATGTATTAATTCTGTCTGCTTAAGATCTAATAAAGCCACCATCAACTAATTCTCTCATTCTTAAAGTATAGAAAGGAATAGTAAAACTGTACAGGTCACTAGAACAGTTTAATTCAGTTATTTTATCTCTTCATTTCTTTCTACCCTCCACATTGTTTCATAATGTCAGAAAAAAACCCTCTTAAATAATTTTTTAGACTGATAACTATCCAACACACATCGTTTATGAATTTTGCTTTGTCCTGACATCCAGTGTACCTCTGGAATGGCAAATTACATTACAATTCATGCAAATCAATGGTCTCAGTAGATTTAAATGAGACCACTTGCAGCTTGATGAATAATACACATACTAATAAAGGATTCAGTGTGCTTATATAAAATCATTAGGTCAGAAATATTTGGACTTATGGAAACAGAATTCTTAATCCTTGTGATCTAAATTCACTATGAAACCTTAACTGTTTGTTAACATGAATTTATAATGTGGCTTTTAACTTCTGTGAACCATTTCAGCCTCTACCTTAACCACAGAGTCTTAATTTCCATGCTATTTGATTACTGGTGCCTCGTCAATAAATCCCCTAAGCTCACCATCACCCTTCTTATGAGAAAGAAAGAGAAGAGAGGAGATAGTATACTTCTTTCTTTGAGTAATTTTCTTTAGTCCAATCTTTGCAAAGAGTCCCTTTGCAGCTTCCCTCAGTCCTGGTAGCACAATTTAGCATGGGGGTTCCAATTCTGCTCTATCACAGAACAGAATGAGTTATCTGATAACATAGTAATAAATTCCTTGAAGGGATGACTTATTTAGAGTAGGCAATCACATGTTTGATAAAGGTAACATTTCTCTTTAGAGAAGACCTCAGTTTAGTTTGCTGCTATTACCTTCATATCTTAAGAAGATGGCTAGGAAGAGATACAATTCCAATGACGATTCAGCCCTGCTACACTGTGCTTCAGTTTGCAGTACCCCGATCACATATGACATGAAAAGCAAGGCAGAGCACATTGCATGGCTTTCTTCCACCTCTTAGACATGAATTATAAAGAAAGGATCAAGAACTGCCTAAACAACTATATGGCCTGGATAAATGAAGTCCAATGAGGCAAATGACAAGATGACAACGTCCATCACAGACTACATTTCAATTCCAATAGATGAGATACCTCTATGTTTCATACTAAAACTCCTAAACAGAAAAAATAAAATGCTCAAAGTAAAACAATCCATTTATATACTAATCCTTGAAGGAAAAAAGTCCGAATGAAAGTTTTTCTTAAACTGGGGTACTGTGGTAATTTAAGAAAATAATAACATACCAGTTTGGCTCCTAAAACATGTCCATGGTGTTCTATTATTAAATGATCAAAATGCAAGATCTTTTTCATGTCTCATTTTTTCTGTTACTGGTAGAAAAACGAACTATACTGAGAATCTTAAATACCATTTAACACACATTCAGTCTGTTATATTTAGTACTTCTTCCTATATTAATATACCCCCACACTTGCCTCACTTTGAATTGAATCTCATCACTTTCCTTTAGGGGAAACTGCTGTGGAAAAGAATTAGAGCTTTTAAAGGAATGTAATTCTTAGTGAAGAGGGGATAAAACAGTAAGTAGTTTATCAGTATTGAGAAATCAGTTTCCAAGCTTTTAAAAACTGGCTTATATGTTATGACATTACCTTGCTAGGTAATAGAGGAAAAGAAAGAAAACTCTGTTAAAACTAAAAACTATCAAGAGTCTGACAGTATTAAAAAATCTTTAATAGGTCCAACTCTATTTGCAGGGTCATCTGGAATAGAATCCATAGCTAAACATGCTGCTTCTCAGAACTGTGACATGTTTGAATCACAAATCACTTGTATACAGTGACAACTGTTAAGAAGATACGCAGGCTTCTCTAAAGAATTCCATGAGTCACTCACTGGTAACTAAACAGCCCAGTTCACGAGCTCTGCCCTGATACAACCTGGCTCACATTAGAAGTGAAAGACCTTTCTTTTTATCAAAAAGACCTCAAGTGAGTGGAAGTGAACAAACACCTATAATAGGAGGCAATAAGGCAATAAAGGAAAGCAGTTAGCTTTTTTTCTGCAATACAACCAACACAAATAGAACAGACATTCTTATACAAATCCAATCCATTCCTGAAAACCTGTTGGATGGCAAATTCTCATATGACAAAAGGCTGAATTCTATTATTTTCATTTATTCATTTATTATTCTTTAATTTATTTTGGTGGCACTGGAAATCCAAGCCAGGGCCTTACACATGCTGTCCTCCTCCACTAAACTATACCCCCAACAACTATTTTATGATTTTAAATGGTAAAAGAAAATTCAGTTCAAGTCCATCTAAAACTCCCAAGTAAGGGTTGGGGATGTAGTTCAGCAGTAGAATATTTGCCTAGCATACATGAAGATTTGGGTTCAATCCCAAGCACTGCAAAAAAAAAAAAAATTGTTTTAAATTAAAACTTCCAAGCAATTTCCCCAAATATTATTACATTTTAACCTTTACATAATCCATCCAAAAGTCCTACATTTAAAATGCTAATAAGTCATTTAATATTTAATGAACTTCTTGGCATATTTATATACAGTATATAGTGTATCACATACAAGTTATATTCCCTTCTACATTACAAACATTAGTATGATATAAGTAAACAATAGTTTCTTAAAGATACAATAATGAATGCAAAGGACACTAAGTACAAGGCTTTCTAAAAACTAGCACCATTATCATAGTGGTTTTTTTTTTCTCACAAATAGATAAAATTCATCGGCATAGTACATGAGGACACGCAGATTATGACTCTTGTCTTTTCATCTTTCGTCTATTACTCACTTTATCATTTCTTCTTTTCTACTAAGTCAGAGCTTTCCTAATCCTCTTATACTAGCCTGCTTTTCATAGGCTTTTCCATTATCTTAGAAGATATGAAGATTGCATAAAACCTTTAAACAAGATCACAAAACAATCATTTTGACAAAACAAGCTGATACTAAATAATACACCTAATTCTATATTCACTCAACCAGATTTATCAGCAACTTATGTTTTTGGCTCAGATACACATGGGAGTGTCTTTTAGTTATATTTTAATTTGCACAGTCAATTCTAGGTTAAAATTTTCTAAGACCTTATAACAAATATTTGGATTATAGAAAATGTTTGGATAATGAGAATTCGGATATCAAGAGATAAAATTACATTGTTATAGAGAATAAGGAGAATTTTGAGTGAAGATAAATTAGAAATGATGGATGAGAATCAGGTAGAAGAAAATACAAAGGTCATCAAGAAAAGAAGTGCAAAGAAGGGCAAAAGGGAAGTTCTTTGGAAAACAATGTAGAGTTCAAAGACATCTTATAGATCAATAAATCATACTTCCTCAATACAGGTTAATAAAATGAGGTTTGAAATTATAAAATTACTTGTTTAAAATGACACACCAAGCACAGTTATCACAGAATTAGTCATTCTGACATACAATATATTTTTTTCTACCATCTCAATAAAGCCACTTGGTTTTCCTTTTGTTGTTGATATTCATTTGCTTATTTTTAATTCAATGTTTCTTTACTATGCACGAACCACTGAACTGAAGCCTGGAGATATGACAATAAACAAGACAAAGGTACTCAGTGGACTTATGGAACTTAAATTTAGTAGCATCAAATAGTGTACAATGAGTATACCATTAAATTAGAACAGTTATGATAAAACAAATTATCAAAAGGCAGTGCAGGATGCCTGAGAGCATTTAATAAGAGCAATGGGCTTTTCCTGGGGCATTATTATAGTTGGGAAAACAGTAGATGGTGGAAGGGATGTAGTTATTAGGCATTTCATGCAAATGAAACAAGGGACCCAAAAATTCTTAAGGAAATAAAGTAGTCCTATAAAGCATAGGGAAAAAGGAAATAAGAGCAGAGATAAGAGGTTGGTTAAAAGGTCTGGAACAAGATCACGCAGAGATCCATAATTCAGTTTAAGGATATTGATTTTTATTCTATGAACAAGGGGAAGCCCCTGAAAGGTTTTAAACAGAAAAAGAGGGGTATTTTTGAATTTTTTCAACATGTACATGTGAGGTTCCATTACCAAGATTAGAAATTCTAGAAGAACAGGTCTGAGGCAGAGGCTGATGTATATTGCGTCTGAGTGACATCCAACAAGAAAAAAATCAAGTCAAATGCTATATCAATTGGATCCAAGATCTCTAGTCCTGGCCTTCAGAAGAACCTGGAATTGCTGAAAGAGCTCTACAAAGACTCTATTCAAATTTCATTTTAAGAAATACATGGCAGGGGCTGGAGTGGTGGCTCACCAGTTAGGGCACTTGCTTGGCCTGTGTGAGGACGTGGGTTCATACCCCAGCACCATGTACACGATGAAGTGTTGGAGTTATGAAAACCTAAATAAAATTGATGCTTTCCTCTTCTCTCTCCCGCTATCCCTCTCTTTCTTAAAAAAAGAAAAGAAAAGAAAAGAAAAAGAAAGGAAAGAAATACATGGCAGCTACCAGGTTAAAATGGCATATTGAAAATACACAATTTTTTTATCTTTCAAATTTTTGTTGTTGTTGTAGATGGACAGAATACCTTTATATTATTCTTTTTTTGTGTGTGTGTGTGATGTTTTGGATTGAATCTAGTGCCTCCCATGCGGTAGGCAAGCACTATATGTCTTAGCTATAATCCAGGCCCAAAAATATATAATTTCATGCCTATCAAGACCCCATTAAAACTAAAACAAAGATGGATTTATATACGCAGAGACAGGAAAATATACTGACAAGCATACAAAAACAGAAATCAAGAAAAAATAAAAGTTTAGAAGTTAGGAAGAATATGTTCAAGTTGTACTTGACTTAGTAGGCCTGAGAAAACTGAATCCTAGGCTGTAAGGGAAGTTAAGTACTAACCCGATTTACACCACAGAATCTTTTTCTTTTCTTTTCTTTTCTTAAGAGAGAGAGAAAGAAAGAGAGAGAAAGATAAAATCAATTTTTATTTTTCATCTGGTTCTGGTTTCTCCAACATCTAGTTGTATACGTGGTGGTGAGGTCTGAACTCAGGTCCTTGGGCATGCCAGGCAGGCACTCTAACTGGTGAGCCACTGCTCCAGCCCACTAGATAGCTCTTAATGGACAAAATGGTTGATCTGAAATAAGAACCAGGTAAAACTGGTTTAAAGGTAATTATAGTTCTAAAATCATCTCTCCTATCCATCCTATAGACAAATGTCCTTACCAACCTAGGTAACAGAATGTAGGTAATCTCTCTTACAAGGGTAAAATAAAGGGTGACTGTCACAGATGAGAAAATATACTTAAAACACAAAATGAATGTTAAGAAGTGCTTCTCCCAAAGTAGTTTTCAACCCTCAACTAGCAGCTACACTTTTACAATTCATGCAGGAGAACATCTTTTGGATATATTAGATTAGCCCAAGATGAAAGAACTAAAGGCGCCAACCCAAAGATTCTCTCAAAAAATAGCCCATCATAATTACCTCACAGGAGAGTTCTCCATGGTCAAGCCCCAGGTTCACACTTAGATCCCATAGCTTTCTAGTCTTAAATTTAGTCTATGCAGACAAACAAGGAATATTAAAGATCAGAAGAAAACTTCTAGCATGAAAAATATACAGATTTAAATAAGTAAACAAACAAATATAAAGAAAAGTGATGTGAAGGAGACAAGAGTAATATAGGGGGAAAACACACAACTATCATCATTCTAAAAGAAACATAAGAAGTGGAACTCATGAAACAAAGGCAGGATAACTTCTTAAATAAAACATAATATCCATACAACTAAAGTGAGCTTTCATCTATTAAAAATATGATAGCAGGGGCTGGAGTGGTGGCTCCGCAGTTATAGCATTTGCCTGACATGTGCAAGGACCTGGGTTTGAACCCCAGCACTATGTACACAACAAAGTATCTGAGTAACGAAAGCCACATGAAAAATTAAATAAAACTTTCTCTCTCTCTCTCCCTCTCTCTTTAAAAAAAATGACATCAGAAAGGAAAAAGTAAAATCAATAGTACTATTATCATATAAAATTCAGAAAACAGAACAAAAAGCCAAGGCAAAGGAATAGAAAAACACTAAGATAAGAAAATTGAGAACCAATCCAAGAAAAGTAAGATAAGAACATTAGAAAAGAAAAATAGGAATGAGAAGACTATCAGTGAAATTTCTCAGTACCAAGGGATAAGAGTGTCCAGACTGAATTCTAAGTGCCCAGAAAATCTGATGAAAGCAGACATCAAAACACATCATGAGAAAAAATATTATAATCAAAACATAAGAAAAATGGATCTGAACTTCTCAAAAGCAACACAAAGACAATGGATAGAGTTCAAAGGTCTGAAAGAACAGTATTTCCAACCTAGACTATTCACTTAACCAAACTAGGTATCAACTGTGAGCATAAAGAAAACTTTTAAACTTTTTTAGGCATTTGAAGTCTCAAAAATTTTATCTACCACATGCAGTTTCTCAGGAAGCCATTGTAGCATAGTCTCCTTCAAAATAAGGGAGCATCTTAGTTTGTTTAAGCTGCCTTAACAAACACCAATCACGGGATGACTCAGACACCACATGTATCTTTATATAATACAGTTCCACAGAATGGCAAGCCCAAGACCAAGGGCCAACTGCCTTGGTTCCTAATGTGCTAACGTGGGCTCTTTAACTGCTTATAGATTGACTGACTTCTCATTGTACCCTCACATAGGGAGGGGAGAGAGAACTCTGGTATCCCCAGATTTTTTATTTATAAGGACACTAACTCTGTGGAATATGGGCTCTACCCCTATGACCTTCACACAGGACCTGCCTCCAAGTATAATCATATTAGAGAGAGAGAGAGAGAGCGCGCAATCCAACATAAAATAACTAGAGAGACACTAACACAATAACATTCAGTCCATGCCAGGGAGCAAACCAAGGAAACCGAATGTATACAGTATTTTAAAACAGGTGCTCCAAAACAGAAAGCAAGCAAAGAATATCTCAAAATATTGATGAAAATCCACAGGGAGTTGATAAGTGTCCAGCAGATGCAGGCAGCTCATCCTGGAGTTTTTGCCTCTGTCCCGTCTTTGACACTACTGTAGGATGTGCCTGAAGAAAACAAAGAAACATATTTTTAAGAAAGGGGAAGATCCAGGAAATGGGATCTGACCTAAATGAAAGGCACAAAAATCCCAAGAATGGCAGCAGAAGAAACTCCTTAGAGGATAGTTACCTAGGAAAATAGGCTTAAATGTCAGAATAAGTGTCCATTAAGAAAGTCTCCAAGAAAAAAAAAAAAGAAATATACTTGAACTGATAAGTTTCCTGATATTACTGACCTTGGATAAAAGTGTACTATAGGCCTAAAGGAAGGTATGAGAAGAACAACAGATTCAAAGAAAACTAAACAAATGGGGGGGGGGAGGCAAGTTGAAAAGAACCCCCAAAACAGAAAGGAAAAGCAATAATGATATTCAGCTGTGCCCAGAGTATAACACAAGAACATGAGCACTGGACACTGATTAAAACAAAAACAAAACAAACAAAATTAAAAGTAAGGGGATTGGGATGGTTTTGTGTGACAGATAAATCCTCATCCACAATAACGGAAAGCCAATAAAAAGGTGTAAAATTGATGATGAATAAAAAAGCAGCTACATATGAATTATTTAGAATTAAGGGAAATGTGTAAACTCCAGAATAAAAAAGGTAAAAAACTCAAATACTTTTGCTTCAGAAAAGCAGGAACAACAATGGGGAAAAACAAATCAGTAAAGAAATGCACACACTTAGGGTCAGGACAAATAACTGTCCAACAAAACCTAGTGTAAATGGTATAGGGGAAGAGAAAGAAAGGGAAAGGAAAAGAAAGGGCAAACAACCCGGTTGGAAAATAAGCAAAACACTAGAACACCCACTTCACAAAAAAGAATACCCAAAGGCACACACTCCACGAACATGAAATAAGCTCACTCCACTGAGCCACGGGGAAACGAAAATGAAGGCATAGCTGGACGCCACCACATATCAACCAGAACGGCTGAGCGAAAGGAACACTAAGTGCTGGTGAAAATATGGGCCATCTAGTGTAAACTGGCACGATCACGTTGCAAAACTGACAGTATTTATTTTTATTATTTTTTTAAAGAAAGAGGGGATAGTGAGAGACGGAGGGAGGGAGAGAGGGAGGGAGAGAGAGAGAGAGAGAGAGAGAAGCAATCTTTATTTAGTTATTCATGTGACTTTTATTCCTCAATCACTTCATTGTGTATGTGGCGCTGGGGTCCGAACTCATGTACTGTGCATACCATGCAAGCACCGTAACTGCCGAGCCTCCGATCCAGCCCCTGACCATTTATTAAAACTAGACAGACACAACTAGTAATCCCACTCCTAGGTATATACCAACAAAATGTGGATACATATTCACCAAAAGCAGGTACAAGGATACATACAGCAGCACTATTCATAATAAACAAAAACTAGAAACAATCCAAAAAGAAAACCAATAGTAAATAGATAAATTTTGGTAACTCACAAAATGGAATATTAAATATTGATAAGATTGAAAGAATTATAACTACAAATAACAACATTTATTAATCTTACAAATACCATGTTGAGTAGAAGACCTAAAAAATCTATATACGAATTTACTTATATAAAGCTAAAGCTTGGGTAAAACTGATGTGCAGCACTAAAGGACAACATACAGTTTGTTACTCATTGGTGAGGCAGTGTTTGGGACAAGGCATAAAGTGAGCTTCGGGGATACCAGAAATGTTGTGCTTCTTGAGCAGGCTGTGACTTACACAGATGTCGCCTTCATTTAAATTCATTGTGCTAACACATCAAGCTACAGGAGTGTTGTGAAATGGATGAAAGATGTCCCTCAGAAGTTCATGTGAAACAATCCAGGAAGGCTGAGTGGGATGATTGGGTTATGAGAGCCTGAACTCAGTCAGTAAATGAATCCTCTTGTAGGGATTAACTGGTAACTGTGGGCTGGTAGGTGCAGCTGGAGGAGGTGGGTCACTGGGGGATGCCTTTGAGGTGTATATTTTGGATCTGGCCTGGAGTTTCTCTCTCTGCTCCCTGGAGCCAGGCCTTCTGCCATGATATTCACCCTCACCCCAAGCCATGAGGAATGGAGCTGGCCATCTGTAGACTAAAACCTCTGAAACTGTGAGCCCCCAGATAAATTGTTTCTCCTAAAATTGTTCTTGTTGGGTCTTAGTTACGGCAGCGAAATGTCTGAGGTACACTTTTTCTTGTATATTATATTTCAATAAAAACCTTTAAAAGATCCCAGATTTAACAGTTATAAATTATATGACCTTGGATAACTTCCTCAACTTCAAATTGAGGAACCTCAATCTCCTCATCTATAAAATAGAGATGATAAAAGTATCTACTCCTTTAGGAATGTTTTGAGATTCAAATAAGATAATGCAGGTCGGGGCTCATCAAAGTGCCTCACACATAAAAACATACAATAAAGTTTATTTATCTATTATTGACTATTTGGACATTGTAAAGGAAGGAAAAACAACTATATAGTCCTATTTTGAACAAGCCCAAATTTGACTTATTTGAAATATTCAGTTATGCGGTCAGATAACTAGATTTTAATTTACCATTTACTATCCCCATGATTTTGGGCAAATGTGACAGTGTGACATACAAGACATCTATACCTATTTGTGACTTCATCCCTGGTTCCTAGGACAGGACTTCTAAAGCCCTTGGAATTTCTTAAGCAATAAGAGTTGGAGAAATGTCTTAGTTACACATTACGTAACTAATCATACTTGAGTTTACTCTAGTAAGGTGACTCCAGGTGGGCCCCTAGAGAGTTGCAGGATGAGGACAGTTTGCCAGAGGAACCAACTGTGTGCTTACACAGTTGGGACTTTCAGGTCCAACTCCCACCTCCAAAGAAGGGAGAGGGGCTGAAGAAGAAGTTACTGACCAACGGTCAATGATTTAATCAACTATGCCTACATAATGAAGACCCATTAAAAACTCTACACAATGCAGTTCAGAGAGCTACTGCATTAGATCATCTAAGTCCCAGAAGGTGGTGTATCCTAAAACTCCACAGGAACAGAAGAAGCTCCTGAACTTGGAAAGGTTCCAAAACTTGCCATACATACCTCCTCTTCTGGTTATTCATTTGTATCCTTTATAATATCCTTCAAATAGTTTTTATTCAACTTCTGTATCATTATAGCCAAATTATCAGACCCAAGGAAAGGGTTGTGGAAATATTCAATTTGTAATCAAGTTAGTTATAAATACCAGGGGCCCAGAACCTGGATTAGGCAAATGAAATGAAGGCAGTGTTGTGGAACTGAGCAGTGTCAGAACTGAATGAATTTTAAGGTACTTAGTGGGTGTCCAGAGATGGAGAACCAGTTGTTGGTGTTGGGGGAAAACATGCATTCAGTATCAAAAATGTTGTAGGTAGAAAAAAGTTTTTTCTTTACCAAGTAATATAACTATCCTGAAACCATTTTGTCATTTGTAAAAGGGAACAACAACATGGTTGTACATATTGCTTTAGAATTGCAAAAGTAGACTGAAAGTAGAATACACTGGTAAAAGAAGTAAAAGAATGTCTAAAACAGTGTAACTATATACAGCTTTATGTGTGCATAGATGTATGTGTGAATACATGATATATTTAAAAATATGAAGGTAAGATTTAGGAAAAAACTTCAAAAAGAGTTGAAAATGGATGCATCTGTGAAGCAGAGACTAGCTAAAGCAATGGATGAGTAAAGAAACTATTCTTTTTCATTTCAATTTTTGTAGTACTAGCTTTACTGCTAAGTACATTTACTACTTAGCCTTAAAATTAAACTTAAAAATATCATCCACCTTGAAAATATGTATAGCTAGATCCTGTCAAATTAGAAAATGGTTGAAGGAAAGCTCCAAATTAGGCTGGTCAATGTCAACCACATGGACAAAAAAAGAGAACAAAGACTGAAGCACTTCAATACCTATATAATTTAATTTCTCTATCATCAGAGTGTTTATGACACAGAAGTGCTAACTCTGAGTCCACCTCCTCTATTATTAGCTACAGTAATAAGGCTAGGGAACCACCTGTTTTTGACTGGTTCAAGTCTACTCAAAGACCATGGGAATCACAAAAGAAAAGTTGGTTATAAGGTTTTTCATTTTCTTTATAAATAACTAGTATTTCAAACAGCAGGTTGAAATTTAAATGTCTCATATAATTCCCTAAGGTTTTTATTTCCCACATGAGATAATACAGTGCTTGAATATATCACAAGGTGATATTACTGAAGTATCATGAATACTGATCTCTGCTAAGATTTTCACATAGAGTTGCTTAACATAACTTAATATATCACTGCTTTTCAGCCCATACGAATTTTATTACCAAAGACTTTTTAGGTTACCAAGGCACAGAAATTTGGCAAAGTGAGTCTCAAAGTCGAACTGGAGCCCTGGGAAAGACCCATGTTCCCAACTTAGATTATTTGAGTAAATGAGCTAACAACACCAGAAAAAACTGAGAGCAATTTCTGGAACATAGAAAAGTGCTCAATATGCTAGCTCTCATAATTAGCATTGTTGTAGAGGGGCACCAAGATCAAGTGATTAAGAACATGAGTTTTGGAGGGAGTCTGGATAACTGAAAAGGAATCCTTCTTGCATCATTTACCAACTATAAGGCTCTAATCAAGATACTTAACCTCTTGGGGCTGGAGCGGTGGCTCAGCGGTTTCAGCGCTTGCCTGGCAAGCACGAGGACCCAGGTTCAAACCCCAGCACCACGTGCACAACTGAGTGTTGGAGCAACTAAGGCCATGTGAAAAGCTAAATAAAGCGGTTTCTCTCTTTCTCTGTCTCTCTCACTGTCCCTCTCTCTTAAAAAAAAAAAGAAAGAAACTTAACCTCTTGAACCCACAATTTCCTCATCTTTTTTTTTTATTAGATGGATATAGAGTTAAATTGAGGGGGAAACGTTATTAATCATTCAAGAACCAATGTATATAAACTTAGTTATCCATGGCTAATGCCATGTCATGGATGCCTAGCTTGGGTTCCTCATGTTGCTGTTTCCCCAAGAAGAACCCCTGAGTTAAATGGATATGTGGTGGAAGACAGAGATCTCCTTCTGAGATGATTCCCCCATATTCCCACTCTACAGTCTCCTAGGTGTTCTTCCTACACACTCCCCACCCTGTCCCCCACCCTACACCTCCAAGTATCCTAGGGCGTCATCTCCCTGTTGTGTTGAGAATCATACAATTTGAAGTTATTATTAGCATAACCATCTAACATACTGCTTCCCAATATATTCTAGCTTCCACAGATGAGAGAAACCATTTGGCCCTTGAGTCTCTGAGACTGGGATACTTCACTTAGCATAATTCTTTCCATCTCCATCCATTTGGCTGCAAAAGCCATAATATCACCTTCTCTAATGGCCGAGTAGTATTCCATTGTATATAAGTAAGTACCAAAGTTTTTGTATCCACTCGTCAGGTGAGGGGCATCTGGGTTGGTTCCATAGTCTACCTATAGTAAATTGAGCTGCTATAAACATTGAGGAAGCCAAATCACTATAATATGCTGATTCTAACTCTTTTGGGAAAATACCCAGGAGTGGGATAGCTGGATCATAAGGTGGTTCCATCCTTAAGTTTTTGAGGATTCTCCACACTGCTTTCCATAGTGGCTGAACCAGTTTGCAGTCCCACCAGCAATATAACAGTGTTCCTCTTTTTCCACAGCCCCCTCCAGCATCTGTTATTGTTAGAATTTTTCATTTTTGCCACTCTTAACTGGAGTGAGGTGGTATCTCATTGAAGTTTTGATTTGCATTTCCCTTATAGCTAATGATGTAGAGCATTTTCTCATATATTTATGGGCTTTCTGGACTTCCACTGGAGAGAAGTTTAAGATCCGTAGCCGATTTATTGATTGGATTATTTGTGATTTTGTTGTTTAATTTCTTTAGTTCTTTATATATTCTGGATAGTAGCCCTCTGTCCCAGGTGTAGCAGGCAAAGGTTTTCTCCCATTCTGTAGGTTCTCTCTTGATACTCTTGATTAGATCTTTAGCTGTGCAAAAACTTTTTAGTTTAATTGCATCCCATTCATTTATTCTTGACTTTACTGCTTGAGCCATGGGAGTTTTGTTAAGGAAGTAGCTGCCGACTCCTATATGCTGTAGTGTTGACCCTACTTATTTTTCTAGTAAGTTTAAAGTTGTTGGCTTAATCTCCAGGTCTTTGACCCATTATGATTTAATTTTTGGGCAGGGCGAAAGATAAAGATCCAGCTTCAGTTGTCTACATATGGCTGTCCAATTTGTCCAACACCATTTGTTGAACAGACTATCTTTCTTCCACACTATGCTTTTGCCCCCTGTGAAATATCAAATAGTTAAATATATGGGGTTTTGTCTCAGGATCTTCTATTCTGTCCTCATCTTTAAAATGGAAAAAAAACACAGTTTCTATCTCATAGGGATATAGAGAAGATTAAAGGGAATTATCAAACATTAAGAACAGTGCCTTGGGGGCTGGATCGGTAGCTCCAAGGTTGCGGCTCTTGCCCAGCATGCTAAGTACATGGGTTCAAACCCCAGCACCACATATACAACCAAGTGACAGAGCAACAAAAGCCACATGAAAAAAAAAAAATAAAAATAATTGATTCTCTTTCTCTCAATGCTCTTCTCTCT
>PVKS010000575.1:135936-184989 GCA_004027875.1 Aplodontia rufa
GCTGGAGCATTGGCTCAGCTGTTAAGGCACTTGCCTGGTATGTGCAAGTACAGGAATTCAAACCCCAGCACTACAATACACAATGGGAAAAATGAAAGCCACGTGAAAAACTAAATAAAATTGATTCTTTCTCTCTCCCTCACTGTCACTCTCTTTAAAAAAAAAAAAAACAGTACAGTGGCATATTGTATGCCCTCAATAAATGTGAGCAGTTATTCATTTTACATTGCACACCTGAAACAATGGATTTATTATTCCTACTCAAAACTAGTATACTAAAAATATTATAATAAAATGTAAGAGGAAAACTGTTTTAGACTGTGAGCTTCAGGATTATGTGATTATATAAAACTTCCAGAAATGTTCCAACAAAATAAAGCTATACAGTTTTTCTCTAACAAAAGAAAACTTTCATCTGATACTATCAAAAAGATCCTGGTATACTGCTGCATCAAAAATCTATGCATACAAAGAGCAACAAATCTGTTGTCTTTTGGCTAAAGAAACAATTATAAGTAGATGTAAAAAAAAAAAAAAAGCAGAAACACATTATTTAGGCCAATTTGGTCAGCTTAATGTACACCATTTATGCCAGCCTATCAATTCCCTCCTAGATTTAAAAAAAGAGAAAGGTGAAAAAAAGCCCTCTTTTTTTAATGGCACAGTTTTAATCTGACCAATTAGTTCAAACACTCCCGGCTCTATAAGCCTCTTACTACCGAACAACTGATGGCTAAGCTTGAGAAGAGTAATTATCTTCATCTATTTCTCTACAAATTTCAACTATTATAAAAATATGTATATAGTTGTCAAATGCAATCACAAGAATATAAAACAAGGAAACATCTGGAGGGTGAAATTTTTTATTTGACAAAAAAGTTAAATCTAAAATTTAAGGAACGATTGTAACCTTGTCACTTTTTTAAATTAAAGCTTGAAGAAACACACACACCATTTAGCCTCAATTACTACGGGTATTCAGGTGCTTTTCGAAAACTATCTGAACTCCTCTGTAGGTCCACAAACAGGAGAGTCAGTGTGTGAATCTGTAAGTTGTATGATGTCACTGAAACACAAGCCCCAATTGGTATCATAAACTGTGTTTCCAGGGATACCAGAAACTTGAAGTACCCCGCAGTCACATACGTATAAGAGCAGACCTTCCTAGCAATACCTGAAGCCTGCCCCCTTTCTTCTTAGTCATAATTTCCAGCAGAGAAAGGGCACTGACTTGCTACCAGTAAGTCCTCCAATAATGTACTTAGGAACATTGCTCATTCAATTATTTATTTTTATATTCTCAACATGAGAGCAAAACAAACAAAAGACAAAAACAAAAAGTAGCATTAAGAGTTTACACAGTCCTAATATTAAAGAGATTCTCAAAAGGCAAGAGTCCTTTAATGAAAATTTGTGATTTTTAAAAAATGCAATGGACATCAACACTTCTACTCAATCCTTAGTTATGTTTCTCTGTGTTATATTCTTTAAAGAACACAGAAAAATTATTTCTTCCTTGGATGCATTTTCTGGAAGGTTATTTTTCTACACCATTAGCCTTGAACTTAATTTGGCATATAAACTTGTTCATTTTAGCTAGAGTACTACTTCAACATGAAAACACAGGCTTGCAGTGAGGTGATCATGTAATGTTAAAATTCAAAGGTCTCTTTAAAAAGATGATTATGAGGGCGAGAGAGGTGGTTCATTGGTAGAGTGCTTGTCTAGCATTTGCAAGGACCCAAAACTGTGAGCTAAAAAACCTCTACTTTAGAGAGTACTCACCCTCAGAAATTTAATTATGCAGCAGAAAAACACACTAACATAGATCCGCTTGCCTTTAATTTATATCTAAAGATTTCTTCTAGAGCTTTCTTCACCTATGACTGCGCTCTGATCTTTCAATAGACTATTTCACTCCTCCTTCTCTAGTAATATTTCAGAGATTATCAACTGAAGCAAGATGTCAGAGGAAGACTGGTTACCAGTCCCAAAGCATTATAATCATCACCCCAAAAATGTTCTTCTCTGAAAAACGAAATAAAACTTACTTTTTATTTTCTAATTGCCAAGCAACTAGAAACATTAAAATAAAGACTGTATATATTTTATTTAAAGATTAAGGTTCCTATTGCCATACTGCTAGAATTAGACTAACATCTCTTCCGACACTAACATTTTCTTCCAAGGGTAAGTGAATAGTGAGACTCAACAGTGAGTATACTGTTAGGATATTCATAACATATAACTGGATTTTTATTATTTTAATTACATTTAAAATGCAACAATTCATAAATTTAAAACACATTTTTTCATGTAATTTTAAGATTTTGATTTTTTTAACTACTCAGAATTACTTTTTTTAAGAACAGAGAGGGACAGTGAGAGAGAAAAAGAGAGAAAGAATCAATTTTATTCAGTTTTTCACGTGGCTTTCGTTGCTCTGACACTTAGTTGTATACGTGGTTGCTGGGGTTTGAACTCACATCAACTAATAACTGCTGAGCCCTCAGAATTACTTTTATTCACACTAAATCATCTCAAGGTAAATTATGGGAAAATGAGCAGAATAAGCCACTTCTCTCCCCCCAGGACACATTTATAGTTTATACAACTGTTCAAGGACTTTACTAGTCACTGGCAGTACCAGTAGTTTTATAGGCATAACCTCATTTAAGCCTCATACTACACAGAAAGAAAAAGAGGAACAAATAATTTAAGTAAACTGCTCACAGACACACTATTCCCAAATATAAATCCAGGATTTGAACCATAATCATTGTACTATGCTTTATCTGGTCAAGGCATGTAAGTTAGGAGATTTGGAGGGTCTTTTCCTAATTTGGTACATACTAGTAATATGGTCTAGGTATAAAGACCTTATTTCTCAAATTACACCAGTTGTCGCAAAGTAATAGCTAATAGAATCCCTTTTTATTCTTCAAAAGTATCTGTTTAAGATTATAAATTATGCAGTCCTCTTACTGGTAGGAATGTCTTTTCTTATGACTTTGTTTTACTTATTCATAAAATAAGAACAGTTGATTAGGGGACTCTGAAATCTTTTTCAATTCTAAAATAATGTAACTATACAAATATAGTATAAGGACATAGATATAGAGAGGTATTTATTTATATATAACAATTCATTGTATTCTCTCTACAACTGTGAAATTTTACAAGAAAAGTTTACTAAAGAGAAAAATGATCACTAGTGAATTGATCCTTTATAAAAAATCAATCCCTACTTGAACATTCACAGGCGAAATGATTAAGTTATAAGAGCCTTCACTGGATCAGTGTGTTCATCCACTGATGGGAATTAACTGGGTGGTAACTATAGGATGGTAGTGTGTGGCTAGAGAAGGTGGGTTACTGGGGGTGACCCCAGGGACCCTACTAAGTTGTCATGTTTTGCTTTCTTATACCATATCCTTCCAACATGATGTTTTCTGCTACACTTGGGCCCAGAGCAATCAAGTTGGCCAACTGTGGGCTGAAACCTCAGAAACTGTGAGCCCCAAATAAACTTTCCTTCCTCTACATTATTCTTTTCAGGTCTTCTGGCCATAGCAGTAAAAAACCTAACTGAAACAATTATTAACCTCTAAATCATTTTTGGCCTTTGTTGAATATTATATGAGTGCAAAATGACTACAGTTAAATTGCTAATCTTGCAAAAAGAATTTTACAAAGTGAAGAGGAGCAATGTTCAAAAAGTACTCAGATCCTGTGTAAAAGCACCAAGTGAAGACACAGAAGAGTTACACTATTTAACAACAGCAGAAAACTGTCATGGGTGATGACAAGCTAAGTACTCTATAAATGAAAATGATAGGAATACTAAAGGATTAAGAAAGGACTTGATCCAGACAAGATGATATAGACTCCTTTCTCCCTACTGTTCCCCACTAAATACAACTATCTGAAACAAGGAAAAGAACAGAGGAATAGTCAAAGGGGAAGAAAATGGAGAAAGAAGGAATGAAATAGGGAAAGTTAATGGAAGGAATCAGACTTAACTGGCTCATGTTCATATATGAACATATCAAAGTAAATCATATATATAGATACACACACACATATACATATATTCGATGAATCAGTAAAAAAAAAGAAGCTATTTAGTAAATAACAGACCAACAGAGAGAAGAGAAAGGAGGGGGTTGGGGGGATACTGGGGACTGAATTAATTTATATACTGCATGTTTTATAAAAACATTAAAGTTTAACTTATTGTCGAGTATATCTAAAAAGAACAGGGGTTGGGAGGAAGGGAGTGGAAGAGGAAATGCTGGAAATGAGTTAAAATAAGGTACACGCCAAGCTTTTCTAAGTATGTCATTGGATATACTATTGTCACATATATTTTGTTTAAATATTCTTCATTGGTATAAGAATTATATCAGAATACTTGGGTATATTAGAATAAATATATACCCCAGAAAGAGAGGCAAAGGACCAAGGAATGGGAGGAGGGAGGTGGGGGAATAATGGAGTGGGATGTTGGCCAAATTATATTGTTGTATTGTGTGCATGTATGAATATGGGACAACAAATCCCATCATTATGTACAATTATAATGCACCATTAAAAAATAAACACCATAAAAAATCACAGAACTCTGTAAATGGAAAGATGGTTAATTTGCTAGGGATCCCCTAGGACTACAAGAACAGCATAGTAGCAGGGTATCTAACAATCCTCTTCCCCCATTTAACATAAGGCAATCTGACTGACCTCAAACCTGGCAATAGAAAGTAGTTGATGTTGGCATATTCTTTTTGACAATACTAGTCAAGCCCACCATCACTACAAAGGTATAATGATGGAGATGCCTACAGAAAATGTCAGCCAGAGAAGTAAAACATTCTCCTTCTCCAGATCTGAGACGCCCCTCCCTTGTGACAGATACCAGGTGGCCAGGGAGTTAGCCTTGGAACTGTTCTCTATTTCCCTATGCAGGATACTCTGGCCAAAGCAACCCAGCCTAAGAAGTCTCTATTTTCCCCTTCTAACAATACCAGATGTTTTTCCTGGAGAAGCTCATTTCCCCATTTTGGGCAGCATTAGCAGGGACCAGTAGAAATCCCAGGAAAACCATTGAGACCAAAATAGTACCACAAATACTGTGAAAATTAAAACATCATTGTAAATACAGCTCTCAACAGCAGGCTTGGAACTGCTTGCATGCCAAATAAATAAGGTGACTTCCTGCTAAAATAAGATTTAAATAAAGGCCCAAAGTTTCCTAACATAATAATCAAAATGTCCAAGATTCAGTTAAAAAAGGTCAACATCCTAAGAACTAGGAAAATCACAACTTGAACAAGAGAAGATAATCAACTGAGAAAAATAAGGTGTTGAAGTTATCTAAGAAGGAAAATTTAGCACCCATCAAAAAGTGGTTCACAATCAGAAATTCTCTTAAAACAAATTCAAAAAATAGAAAGTGTTTGCAAAAAACCCAGAAGCATGAAAAAGAACTATATTGAAATTATAATAATAGAAATAAACCTTAAAAAGACAGAAATGAAATACTCATGAAAAAATGGCTTAACAGAACACAGACAACAGAAGACAGAATGAATAATCCTGAGTTCAAATCAACAGAAGTTACAGAACATGAGCAACAGAGAGGAAAACAGACTGAAAAAATTAAATAAAAGAACAAAGCTTCAGAAACATGTCTTTTGATATTTTCCATCAATCATAACATCAGAGTTCCAGAAGGAGAGGATAAAGAGCAGGGCTAAAAGAGTATTCAAAGAAATCACGGAGAAAACCTCCCAAATTTGGCAAACAACACATTCCTACAGATTCAAGACACTGACTGAATCATAAGCAGAATAAATCCAAAGAAATCCATGCTGAGGCACGTTATAATTAAACGTCTGAAAATAATAAACAAAGAAAAATCTTGAAAGGAGAAAAAGAGAATGACATGCTACCTAAAGGGAAGGAGCAATTCAAATGACAGTGGATTTCTCTTTGAAAACCACAGAGATCAGCAGCAACTGGGGGCAACATTTTTCAATTTCTAAAAGAAACGAAGTATGAACTACTAATTCTGTATCTGGCTAAAGTACCCTTCAAAAATGGAGAAATAAAAATATTGTCAGATGAAGCAAAACTAAAAGAAACTGTCATAAGAGGATCATTATTTCAGTTTTGAGACTGAATTTAGGACCTAGTGTACAAAGGGCAGGCATTCTACCACTGAGCTATCCCCAGTGCCTTTCCCCGAGATGCCATCCCCATATTGTGACAGGATCTAAGATACCCAGGCTAGACTTGCTTCTGCCATCCTCTGAAGTAGCTGGGATCAAAGCTGCTCTTAAAGAATGGCTAAAGGGAGTTCTTCAGGAGGAAGAATATAATAAAAGGAATCTTAGAGTATTAAGAAAGAAGCAAAAATAATGAAAAGAGTATAAAAAGAGTACAATAACTATCCTTGTGAGTTTTTTTAATATTTATTGATAAAACAAAATTATACTACCACCTGATACTCAATACAATCATATTTAAAAATGAGAAGGTTCCATAATTTAGCTATTGTAAACTGAATTGCTATGAACATAGATTTTGCTGTGTCACTGCAATGTGCTGATTCTAATTCCTCTGGGAAAATACCCAGAAGAGGGACAGCTGAATTGTATGGATCGACCCTTAAATTTTTTGAGGAGTGTCCACAGTGCTTTGCAGAGCAGCTGAACCAGTTTGCAGTTCTATCAACAGTGTGTTAGTGTTCCTATCTCCCTACAACTCCTCCAGCATCTGTTGTTGTTTATATTCTTCTTCTTTGCCAGTTAATTATGGAAACTTCACAATCTAAACATTTATATCACTTGTAAGGGTGAAATATGTAAGAATCAAGAGACAGTGGTGAGGGCAATGTGGGGGTAATTCTGGATTAAGAATAAATACATATCATTACTTTATATGCATTTATGATTGTTCAATAATCCAACTCCTTAATAAACATTTAAAATAAAATAAAAATAAAAGTGGAAAGGTAAACAGGGTATGGTGACGTGGCCTGAAATCCCAGCCACTCAGGAGGCTACGGCAACAGGATGGCAAGTTCAAGACCAGCCTAAGCAACTTAGATTCTGTCTCAAAAATGGGTGGGTGGGAGGGAGCTGGGTAGGCATGGTGGCACTTGATTCAGCTTGGGAGACTGACAAAGGAGGATGGAGGACTACAGGTTCAAAGCCTGCATCACCAATATAGCAAAGCCCTGTGTCAAAACTTTTTTAAAAAGTGGGGGTGGGCTAGGGATGTGACTCAGTAGTGGAGCATCCATCCCTTGATTCACTCCCTGTTTTAGTCAGCTTTTTTATTGCTGTGACCAAAAGACCAGACAAGAACAATTAAAGGAGGAAAAGTTCATTTGTATACTCATGGTTTTAGAGCTATTGGTCCACAAAAGGCTGACTCCATTCCTGAGGCCTGAGATGAAGAATATCACGGCAGAAGTATATGGCAGAGAAAACAAGCTAGAGACACGGCACCAGGAAGCAGAAAGAGAGCTCCACTCAACAAGGACAAGCTCAGTAAAGACAAACTATGTACCTCAAAGGTGCTACCCCAGGGACCTACCTTCTCAAGTCACACCCTACATGTGAACCCCAGTTACCATCCAGTTAATCACTATCAGTGGATTAACACTGATCAGGTTAAAGCTCTCATAACCCAATCATTTCACCTCTAAACTTTCAAGTATTATGTCACACATGAGGTTTTTGGAGACACTTAATATTGAAATCATTACCTTCCCTAATACTGAAAAATAATTATATAAGTAAAAGTGGGTAAAGCAGAGAAACTGAAGTAGAAGCTTCATGTATTTCACATGAAGTGGTAAAATGTTGAAAAACAGCAAACTCTGATGTCACATGTGAATATATTAACACCAAAAGCAACCACTAAGAAAGCTATACAAAGAGAGACGTTGGAAAACACTATAAAGTAAATAAATCTGTGGTTGAAAAAACCGGTTCTCCATCCTAGTGCTCTATTATTCTTTACTATAATCATTCAGCACTTGGTGTATTTTATTCCAAGTATGGACACAAATTACATCACTAATACTCATTTAGGGTAAGTAAGTTCTAACTATATAACACCCCAGAAGAGAACAAAGCCTAAAGGTTCAGATATATTCATGAATTCATTCTATGTTTTCATTTTATTTATAAACCATTCTCCCCCAAAATTCCAGTTTGTGCTTTAAAATTCTGCATTACTGTTCAAAATCTGTGCTGGTAAACTAGAAACATGAGTCAACAGGGCATACCAGGACTTATTTTTCCAGTAAGTAAAGAAAAGTAAATAAAAACAAATAGGTAGATGCTGGAGCGGTGGCTCGGTGGTTACGGCACTTGCCTGGCATGCACCAGTACACGGGTTCAAACCCCAGCACCATGGACACAACTAAGTGTTGCAGCAAGGGAAACCAGATGAAAAACTATAGAAATTGATTCTCTTTCTCTCTCATTCTTTCTTTCTCACTGTCCTTCTCTCATTAAAACAACAACAACAACAACAAATAGGTATTAGTATAAATAAAAAATCACCTTTAGAAAACTAACAAAATCATCAGGGCATGGTTGCACATGCTTGTTATTCCAACAACTAGGGAGGCTGAGGCACGAGGATCATGACTTCAAAATCAGAGTCAGCAACTTGACAAAGACCTAAGCAACTTAGCAAGACCCTGTTTCAAAATAAAACATAAAAAGGCTACAGATGTGCCTCAGTGGTTAACTGCCCCTAGGTCAGTCATTGGTACCAAAGAAAGAAACAGAAAATTACAAAATATTCTAATAATTGGTCAAAAATTATGAACTAATTCTTCAGAGAAAGTAAATAGTAAGATGAAGAACATCAGTTTACAATCACAAAATTTTGTTCTGAAAAATACTCCAAACATAAGCTGACTTTTTCTTATGTTTAACAAATAGTACATAACTGTAATTATACCTAATTTTGGTTTAAAAGATTAAAAATTTTATTTTAAAAACTTATTTTAACTTTCCTCAATATAAATTTCCAGAGGCTGGAATGGTGGTTTAGTGGTGACAGCACTTGCCTGGCATGTGCAAGAACATGGGTTCGAACCCCATCACCACATATACAATTAAGTGTTAGAGGAATGTCTTGTGAACAACTACATAAAAATTTGCTCTTTCTCTCTCACTGTAACTTTCCTTTTAAAAAAGAGACAAATTTCCAATATATTCTCAAAAATGTAAGTATAAATGTATATGTAAAATTTTACCATGAAAGTATGTCACTTGGTTTAAATGATTTAAGTGGTCTTTTTCCAATACCATTCAGTCTTTTATTTCCTTTTCTAAAAGAATAAAAGTCACTTTATATATTAATAATTGAAATAAAATTAAATGCTGAAAACTAAAACTGGGTAAAAATATGAAAAAAGGGCCTAATAAGAGTGTTTAAATGAACGTTATTATTAAATACCAAGAAAAACTTGGGAACAGATGGGATTGACAAGAAAACATGAAGTTCTTTTTTGTACAACAACAAAGGATGGATGTAGAATTCAATGAAGAGAAAAGGAAAGCATTATTCAAAAGGATACAGACTCAGACTAAAGAATAATAGCAATATACGGGACATAACTATCAGCCCAATAAAATAGAATAGAAGGCTGTGAAGGACTAATAAGCCAGCTACACCATAATTTCCACTATCAACTGACCCCTGTCCACATTGGGCAATAAGTGTATATAAAATGTTGTGGTTTGAAGAACAATGCCCTAAAGTTAAGTCACGGGACAAAAAAGCAACCATAGAGGGGCTGGAGTGGTGGCTCAGTGGTTATGGCACTTGACTGGCATGAGCAACGATGCAGATTTGTACCCTAACACCACGTACACAAAGAAGTGTCTGAGCAATGAAAGCCACAGAAAAACTAAATAAAACTGACTCTCTCTCTCTCTCACTGTCCCTCTCTCTTTAAAAAAAAAAAAAAAAAACAAAAAAAAAACTAAATAAAATTGTTCTCTCTCACTGTCCCTTTCTCTTTTATAAAAAAAAAAAATACTGAAAACAAAGCAACGACAAAGATTCATATTAAATGTAAAACAATCAAGTATCAGTATTTGGGCCAAACAAAACACTTTGTTCTTGACTAAGCCATCAAATTGTTAAGAAATACATATGCTGCCCCCATGCTTTTGGTCCAGGCCTGCAGGCCCACCAAACACCCCAACCAAGAGCAGATCCAGCCAGACACCATGCACAGGCCTCTAGGCCTTTGGTCCAGGGAGAGCACCTAGGACAAACTCCACAGAACACTCGACTAGAGCTGCCCAGCCGCAGCACATACCCTCTAGATCCAGATATTTTGGGCCCATACACACTGCCAAGGATCCCATGTCTCACTGTGGCACACAAGAAGCCTGTTCTGGCCTGCTATGTGCCCCTAATACTCCATGACCCAGTGACACACCCCTGCTACTGTGCTTCTACAATCATGCTGGCTGACCTGCACCCCTAACAGATTCCAGATTGATACCCTGGAGCCTAGACCGTAAATGTGCAGCAAAACAAGGCTCCAGTCAGAAGCAGCTTTCTGCACGAAGGCGGTGAGAGGGGTGGTACTTGACCAAACCCTTTGACCTACAAGGAAAAATCACCTAGAGGGAAACTCAATTCAAAGATCCTGAAGCAGCTCATAAAAAATGAGGAATCAAACTAGAAAAAGGTTCACCACAAACCCACAACTCCCCAACCAAAGAACACACAGACAGGGAGCGGGATGAAAACCTAGAATAAATTATCAATGATCTGATTACCAAAAGGAACAATGAACTAAAAGATTTAATGAAGACACTAAGCAAGTAAACTCAAGAAATGGAAAAACTCAATTATCAAAGAAATAGACATACTGAAAAAGGAAGTAATGGAGCGAAAATATTCAGTCAATCACATCAGAATAACAATGGAAGAATTTAATAACAGACTAACTTCTACAGAAAACAGAGCATCCCCTATAGAAGAAAGAACTGACAAGACTGGCTGAGTAAGTCTGACCACATGGATAACAAAAAAGAAAAAAAAAAAACTCACAGAACAAGAGCAGAATTTTCAAAACATCCAAGATGAAATCAGAAGAATCTATTTAAGAGAATTTGTGACACAGAAAGAAATAGAAATGCAAAGGAATGGTATAAAGAACATTCTTAACAAAATAGTTAAAGAACATTTTTCTCACATCACAACAGAGTGAGAAATGCTCATCTAGGAAGCATACAAGACAACCTACAGGCCTAATCAAATGAGAACCTCACCAACACACATCATAATCAAAATGTACAACAGGGAAATCAAGGAAAGAATATTAAAAGCTGCAAGAGAGAAATGCCAAATCATATTCACAGGCCAACCAATAAGAATCAAGTCTGACTTTTCAGCTGAGACTCTTGAAGCAAGAAGATCCTGGAAGAAGATCTTTCAATGTTAGAATGACCACAAACTGCAGTCAAGAACACTATACCAAACAAAAAGGGAGATCTAAGAACTGACCCCAAGGAAATCAAATGGATTATCAAAACATGTTTTGAAAAACTTTACTCCTCTAAATTAGATAATCTAGAAGACACGGACAAATTTCTAAATACATGCTACATGCCCAAATTGACGCAGGATGATATTGAAATCCTAAACAGCCCAATAACAGGCACTGAAATCAATATAGCAATTAAAGGCCTTCCAAAGAAGAAAAGCCCAGGACCTGGTGGATTCCCTGCTGAGTTTTACCACACCTATGAGGAGGAGTTAACATCTGTTGTTATTAAGCTCTTCCAATAAATTGAAAAAGAAAGAACTCTCCCAAACACTTTTTATAAGGCAACCATAACGCTGATACCAAAATCCACAAAGGTGCATCAAAAAAAAAAAAGGAAACTACAGACCTGATAAACACTAAAATAAAAATCCTTAATAAAGTTCTAGCAAACTGCATTCAAAACTCATAAGAAAATTCATCATGATCAAGTGGGCTTAATTCCAGGGATGAAGGCTGGTTCAATATACACAAATTAAAAAGTATGATTCATCACTTAAAATGGAATTAAGGAAAAAAATCATATGATCATTGCAATTGGTGCAGAAAAGGCCTTTGATAAAATCCAGCACCCATTTATGCACAAAACTCTAGAGAAGATAAGGATCAAAGGAACTTAAATAAATAAAGGTCATATATGACAAACTCTCAGCAAATGTAATACTAAATGAAGAAAAGCTGAAAGCATTTCCACTAAATTCAAGAACAACACAAGGATGCCCACTCTCACCCTAGCTGGAGCAATCAGGCAAGAGAAGGAAATCAAAGGGATAAGAAAAGGGAGAAAGGAATCATCCTTTTTTGATGGTGACATGATCCTGTATTTGGAAGACCCACAGAACTCCACCAGCACACTTCTTGAGCTTATAAACTGATGTAGGAAAGTGGCAGGCTACAAGATCAACAGCTATAAATCAATAGCTTTCCTATACACTAACAATGATAGGGCAGAATTCAGGAAATCAGTCCCATTCACAATATCCTCAAAAAGATTAAAATACTTGGGAATTAATCTAGCAAGGGAAGTAAAAGACCTCTACAATGAACATTACTGAACACTGAAGAAAAAAATGGAAGAAGATCTAAGAAGATGGCAAGACATTCCATGCTCTTGGTTAGGCAGAATTAATATAATTAAAATGGCCATTCTGCCAAAAGTGCTATACAGATTCAATGCAATCCCCATCAAGATACCAATGTCATTGTTTACAGATATAGAAAAAGGAATTCTCAATTTCATTTGGAACAACAAGAAATCCAGAATAGCCAAAACATTATTAACCAAGAAAGACAAAACAGGTAGTTTTGCAATACCAGATCTAAAAGTATACTATAGAGCTATGGTAACAAAAACAGCAAGGTACTGGTATCAAAGTAGGAATGAAGACCAATAGAATAGAACAGAAGACTCTGAGACAAACCCATAAATCTTTAAACATCTAATATTTGACACAGGGCTTCAAAATATAACATGGAAGAAAGGCAGATTATTCAAAGAATGGTGCTAGGAGTTATACCACCTACCATACACCTACTGGAAGAAAAATTAGGAGCAACATTCTAGCATATGGGAATAGGCAATGACTTTCTCATCAAGACTCTCAAAGTGAAAAAACTGAAGACAAGAATCAATGACATTCAATTAAAAAGCTTTTTCTCAGCCAAGGAATTGGTCAAAACTGTCAAGAGAGAACCTACAGAATGGGAGATAATCATGGCCTGTGATTCTTCCGACAAGGGACTAACATCCGAAATTTATAGGGAACTCAATATATTGGATATCAAAAACACAAGCAATCCAATCAATAAACAGGACAGAGAGGTAAACAGAAACTTCTCAACAGAGGAAATCAGGCAAGCAAAGAATATATGAGAAAGTGTTCTAAATCACTAGTAATCAGAGAAATGCAAATCAAAACTACATTAAGATTTCCCCTCACTCCAGTCAGATTGGCAAAGATGAAGAATAAAAATAGTAAAAAATGCTGGAGGGGTTGTGGGGAGATAGGAACACTAGCCCACTGTTGGCGGAAGTGCAGCCTCTTTGGACAATAGTGTGGAGACTCCTCAAAAAATTACATTTGGATCTACCATACGAACCAGCTATCCCTCTTCTGGATATTTTCCAAGAGGAGCGAGAATTACCACATTACAGCAACACAGCAAAATCAATGTTCATAGCAGCTTGATATATAATAGCTAAATTATGGAACCAACCCAGATGCCCCTCACTGGATGAATGGATTCAAAAGCTCTGGTGTGTATGTATGTACGTACGTACGTACACACACACACACACACACACACACACACACACACACACACACTGGAATTCTACTCAGCAATTAGAAACAACAATATTGTGGCCTTTGAAGGTAAATGGATGGCCATGGAAGAAATCATCCTGAGCAAAGTTAGCCAAACCCAGAGAGAGACTCAAGGATCAAATGTTTTACCTCATCTGTGGAGGGTAAAGCAAAACCCAGGCTTGGGTGAAAGGTAGTCAAACTCATGTATGAGACCCACCAAAGGGGCATAAGAACACATAGTCTAGGAGAACCATAGATATGTAGCGGGAGGAGGGGGCAGGGTAGAGACTCGGGGAAAGGGACAGGAGGGCATCTAGGGAGGCAATCAACAATGTAGCATACTCATTACCCCCCCCCCACCCTGAGAAGCCAAATAATACTTATGCAATCATCATTTAATTCTGGAAAATTCACTATCATACACATACACACACACACACACGATTGAGAGAAAACACAAGCACGCACACAAGAGAGAGACATTTATATCTGTTGTAGAGGCGAAACATAAAAGAATCAAGAGACTGGGGTGTGGGCGATGTAGGGGTAACTATGGTTTAAGATTAAATGCATACCAAATGTTACTTTATATGCATTTATGATTATATAACAACTCAACTCCTTAATAAAAAAAGTTAAGAAATAGATAACCATGATATTTTTTAAATTAAAAGACATCATGGGGCTAGAGTTGGGGGCTCAGCAGTTGAAGCACTTTCCTAGCATGATGGAGGATCTGGGTTCTAATCCCAGCACCACATTCACAGCTAAGTGTTGGAGAAACAAAGGCTAAATGGAAAAATGAATAAAATTGATTTTGTCTTTCTCTATCTGCCTCTCTCCCTCCTCCTATTTTTAATAAACTATGAAAACACCTTTATTACCTTATTTTAGCAGCAGAACACCGCCTTTCTTCAGGTTTGGCAACATTACAAGAGGACTTTTTTAAAGAGCCTTGAACTAGGATATCCTTGAGAGAAAGGAGGTAAATAAAACTTAAATACTAGACTATCAGAGCTTAATGTCCACAAGTTAGATCATCACACAATCTTAAAGCATGTTCTTTACTCCGAGATTCTGCAAATGAAATGAATAAGCTCTCCAAGGTAGAGATTGCCAACAGTCTCTTTGACAAACTGATGTCTAAGTACACTGAGTTAAAAATGTTCATTATAAGTTGCTTAAAATGCCATCCCTATCATGTGGGAATATTAACTTCACCTTTTCCAAAGAAAACTTTAAAAAATGGAATCACTAATTACCTGTGATAGGTAATACATTTTATATATAGTGAGTGATGTGAAGATGATTCAGTCAGTTGTGTAAAATCTTCACTCAGGTTTACAGTGCATCTATGGTATATAAAGCATTGCACTAAACACATACCAGACATGGACTTTGCTTCTGTTTATAAAAAAAAAAAAAAAAAAAAGCTTGGATCTGGGAATAAAACCCACAAATGCTGACAGCAACTCATATGTTCTAACCACTAGATACCGCTTTACTCCAAAACAACAAACCACACACACAGCATTCAAAATACCCTTCATTTTGTCCAAGGTTATGGTTTTATATACTATGCTAAGTTATAACTGAATTGTTGCCCCTAACTTGAAATTATTTTGATATTTTGGTGAAAATATGAAAAATTGTGAACAGAACCCAGGATTTCTACTTCGTAAAGGCAAGTGAATCATCAGATCCAGAAATCAGGACGAAAAGAAACTTTTAGGATATCACAATTAGAGTTCCAAAGAAAATGACAGGAAAAACACTTGTGGTTTACTGACTAAAACTCAGTCAGTCACTGAGAACCTGTATACTCATGGATAAGGTTTCATAATCACAGATTCAGAGTTCTTACTCAGCCTTCTCTTTGCTTCTTCACAAAGATAAATGGCTTCAACATGAGAATTTGACTAAAAACTGCCTGAGGCAAAGGAAAATTTGACAATCATCCTGAAAACTACGCAGAAGTCACCTTGTTCATTGTAATCAAGCTACCAGTGGGAAATGCTAGAACTAACATATATTTGTATTTTCAGCACATATGTATGAGATTGCTAATTTACTAAAAATATTTAAGATACATGCACAAATATTTGTTAAATGAAGTAACACATGGATATATAAAACAAGAGTAAAATAGCAAGACTAACAAATGCTTAGATAATAATTGGAAAATTAAAAGTGACAATGTCTAAAAATACCAAATTATTATTTGGGAAGCAGGATACATCATCTTCAAATTATAAGGATAGGGCTTGGAAGGGTGGATCAGTGGTTCGTGCCCTTGCCTGGCACGTGCAAAGACTAAGTGTTGGAGAAACAAACACTTGGTGAAAACTAAATGAAATTGTAAAAAAAAAAGAAAGAAAGAAAGAAAGAAAAAGAAATGAAATGATTCTCTCTAAAAAAAATTAAAAATTATAAGGGTAAATAAGAAATATGAAAACATCCTTTCACACAAGTATGTGTTCTTAAATGTTCATAGCAGCATAACTCATAATAGTAAAAGAGTGGAAACAACTCAAACATCCATCAAATGCTGAATGAATAAATAAAATATGGCCTATACCCCTACAATATAATATTATTTGTTCAGAAAAAGGAATGGTACACTGATTGACACTACAACATGGATGAACCATGAAAACATTATGCGAAGTGAAAGAAACAAGACACAAAAAGATTGGATAACAGCATTTATATCAAAACTACAGGTAAATTTATATAGTACATTAGTGGTTATTGCCTATGTGCAATGGATGGGAATCTTTGGGGAGAAAATGGGGAGTGATTGCTAATTGGTGCAGGATTTATTTTTTGTGCAATAAAAATGTTCTCAAATTGTGGTGTGATTATAGAACCCATGAATTCATTAAGAACAAAAACCTGTAAAAAAAAAAAAGACAAATATCACATATATCACATGCTTCCACTTATATGAGGTATCTAACAGTCAAATTCATTGAGACAGGAAGCAGAATGGTGGTTATGAGGGACTAGTGGAATGGGTAATCAGTGTTTAATGAACATAGAGTTTCAGTTTGGGAACATAAAATAGTTTGAAGATCAACAATGGTGATGATTGTACAAGAATATGAAGTCATTCTACTATACACTTAAAATGGTAAATTTTTTGGTATGTGTATGTTAGCATAAGAAAACATATTGAATCATATATTTTAAACAGGTAAATTGTATGGTATATGAATTACATCTTAATAAATAAATAAAAATAAAGTATAAATATAGGTATCTCTCCATAAGTAAGGATGTTAAGCCTGCCACCACAAAAGGTAAAGTTTAAACCTATAATCACAAAGGTTGAGAGGCTCTCTCTGCTAACGTACTCTGCTTAGACTGGAATGAGAAAATCAGATATGCCAAGGTCAGGATGCTAGCCTTGACATGCCCATTGCCCTCACATTATACCCCCAGACTGAGGGATTTCATCTACTCCTTTGGAATGGATGTCCATGTGCTGATAACTTCCAAGTGTATATCTTCACATATGATCCCACCTCTGCTCCTGAACTCCTGCTCCTTTACTCATCAATGCCCACTGGACAGAGGCTCAGAGATTTCTGAAAACTTCTCAGATAATCATGTGTTCAACAGAGGCCACAACATACTGGAGCTTATGTCACAGAGACCTAGAACCCCCAATTTGCAAGTGGTAAAGTCTTGGGGAAGTGACTCAAACTTTCTGAAACTAACTTCCTTTCAAAATAAGAATAGTACTGATTACTTCACAAGATTATTCAAAGGGTTAAATCAGATAATTGCATATAAAATAACCAATGGTTGAAACACCAAGCATAAAGCAATTTCTAAACTCATGTTCACACTCCTTTCCCCTCTGCACTTTCTCTTTATTTTCAAATGTAAAGGTATTATCATTTTCCTAATCTATACATCTTCATATTATCATTGATTCTTATTTTGCTTTCTGGATCATTCCTCAAACTCTGTCAATCTTTTGAGTCTCTACCTACATTCACTACTGATACTGCTTTAATTTAGGCTTTCATCATGTCTCATTTTAAACTCTGGCACAATTTAACTTTCTCTCTCCAACATCAGTCCATCATCCATTTAACATAAAATAATCTTCCAAAACAAAATTCATCTCCTATTTAAAAACCTCTGTGATCTGAAACCCAAAGCATTAGCCTAGCACTTGGTAAGAACTCTTTAAACACAGACCCTCCACTTTCCTTTCCAGTTGCGTCTACCTAAACCTACTCCCCACTTTATGTTCTTTATTTTGTGATCAACTTCTCACTATCCCCTAGGTGAACTCTTGGCCTCACACTGTTTCCTCTGCCTAGAATTCCCCTACTAATTTTCTTAACCTGGCAGACTTTACTAATCCAAATCTATTTCAAATGATATCTTGTTAGGTACTGTTATTTATCTATTTATATTTCTACCGCCTCATTATGCCTGTAACTATTAGAATATAGATAATAAGTTATACTCATTTTTGTATCAACCTCAGAGCCTAGCAAGGAAGGAAAAGAAAGAGAACTACAATGAGGAATGGAAAACCCAAACCCAGTTACATAAAGAAATATGGGTCCAACATAAAAAATCATGTATTAATCTTTGCTCCAAAGTAAATGTCACTAGGGAAAGCCCAGTGTTCCATGCAAGTCACACCCTAATGTTTTAACCTGTGAAATATGCTATGAATGATTAATATTTTAAAACATATTCTTTGTATTAGTTATTCTGCTTCACTTTTTAAGACTCTACTGGAAAATCATGAGCAACTGAAAACCAAGGAATTACTGATCTCTATATGATGGAGGAGCAAAGACCTGACCCATTTGCCACATGCATCAAAAAACATTCTGAGGGGCTGTGGGTAGCACTGCTTGCTTAGCATGTATGAGACCTAAATTCAACGGAGGGAGGGAAAGACAGACAGACAGACAGGTAGGGGTGTGTGTGTGTGTGCGCGCGCGTGCATGCATGTGCGCACGCGTGCATGCTCAGCAATAAGCAAGTGAATGGGAATAATTTGGTTGACAAGCAGAATTTCAGGGTTGTTCTTAGGAATTACACTGTTTTTTCAGTGGCCAGCCTAGGCCCTAAAATTGGACTAATTTTGATAAGTGAGATTAGTGGTAAATTCTAAAGCTAAAAGACAGGTACAAGTTTGTGGAATCATACCCTGAGGAGAAACACCCATGAAGACCAGGTTCAGATATCTTAGCACTCGAGATTATTACACCCAGTCTAGAATGACTACTGTATAGTTAACATTACCATTTGCTACTGTGACCACACTGGCTCAAATTCTTTGCATCTAATATCTGAAGAAAGAGACTGACTTCTGGTTATCTGAGAGTTGGGAAATCAAACTCCAACTCAAATTTCCAGAAAATGAGCATGGGGGAAAAAAAAAACACTGCAACTTGGAAAAGATGGAATAACAACTGACTAATCTTTTGGGGGAAATAGACTACGACATTTTAGGCATATGAATAAATTTCATTCTTAGAACATTAGCATTCCTATAAATTTACTTCTTGATTTCCTGATTATAGTGACTCAAATCTTTGCCTTAAATAAGAAAACCAAACAAGTCAGTGATTTGTTGAGGCGTCTTTCCATAAATGCACATACTTTTATGTATTTGTCAGTCTGTTCAGAACTGCATAACCACACGGAAAGAGTTCTCTCTAATCATTCAACCATAACACAGAAGGACAAAGACAATTATTTTCACAAAAACAATTTCCTTGCCAACTTTGATACAATCAATGAAGGAAAAAAACAAAAATAATCAAGTAATTTTTATATTGATATCTAATAATTACCTATTTTTATACTAATTAGATGTGCTTAAATAAGAGGCAAAAACAAACAAATTATAATGCTGGAGGTTATTTTTCATATCCACATATTAAAAAACTGAAAACACAGGTGAAAATAAATTCATTAAAAATGAAGTACCAAAGCAAAAGCAGCAGCAAAAAAGGAGAGAAAAACAAGTGAATTCCAAATTTCAAATCATGTAAAAAATTAACCGAAAAATAAACGCAACTGCTCTTATTTTATTAGAAAACAAGAATACTTGGGATTAAGTGCAAATGATTTTAAGTTCTAGAATGTAATATAAATAAAAATAAAGTATTGCTACATACACTCAAATTCTACTTGATAAGAAATCTGTGGTATCAAAGAGATTCTATTTGAAAAATAATACAAATAATTACAAAGAAGCTACAAAGCATTTTCCCATTTCACTAACAGAAAAAAACAGTAATATTCTATATCAATTGAATAATCCTAAGAGCTTTTACTAAGTAACTAATACGAGCTAAGCAACTCATTTACTATTTTACAACACTACAAGGTATTTATTTTCAACCTATATTTTACTGATGAGGAAATGAAGGCACAAAACAGTTATAATAAACTTATTCATAAAACTAGGTAAAAATTTGAATCCATTTATGTAACTACAAAGATCTTTTCCTTTCCCTCACACAATGCAGTGAAGAAAACAAAGTTAAAAAAGAATGCTTAAGTCCAAATTTGGTAAAGTCACAGGGGATAACTGTACTCATAAACTGTTATAGTATCACAAATATACCATATAATGTATAATGAAATACAGGATGATTTACATTCCAAGGAAATAATTTGTGATAACTCCAAAATAAATAAGGCAAGAATAAAAGGATTTCCATAAGGAGAAACTGCAATGGAAAAAATATATATAAGTATTTCAGCATTTTAATGTAACAGAGTACTAGGAAGTCCAACATCCTTGTCATTTCCATTACTGGTCAATAAATAGGAACTTACACGAATCAGTCTTAAACAAAAAAAAGTCAATTTAGTGCATATTTTAAACTCATTACAACCATATTAAAATACACATACCAAGAACAATAAGACATAAATTTAAAGTAAACATATTCTACTTTTATCCAAGTCACTTAGCTTCATAAATAATATTTTCAAATTGGACTACTAATATGACTGTCATATAACATTATTTTCACTATGCAGGTAAGTCCTCTTATCTCACTTATGCTAATATTCTGCATTATGACCTTACCATTGTTGAGATCCTTGTGCTGTGTGCCTACCTCCAAAGTTCATATGTTAAAGCCCTAAATCTCAAAAGCCAGCCAACTAAGCAACTTAGCAATACCCTGTCTCAAACTAAAAAATAAAAATGGATGGGGATGTGGCTCATTGATTAAGCACCCCTGGGTTTAATCCCCAGTTAAAAAAAAAAAAAAAAGAAAGAAAGAAAAAAAGCAAGCAAGAAAGAAAAAAAAAAGATAATACTAATATATTGAATAACTTTAAATATGTAACTAACCTGAAATATTTAGGTCATTGTCTAACTTATCTTAAACTTATTTATTAACTTCAAAGATTCTTAAATAAACAACAGAAATACTACAAGTGATTAAAATATTGGATCACATACTCTACAACTTTGACACCACAAAAGAGTTATGAGAATGCTAATAGCTACATGTTATAGATGCAGAAATGCATCAATTCTTAGGAGAAAGGATGAAAGGGAAACATTTATCTGTGTGTTACAGAGACTTTTTTTTAATCTACTTATTACACAAAGTAATCAGATCCAATTACAGTGAGGAGGCACTATGCAAATTCTTATAACTGGACTTTGCTACCATTTATTATGTGTGTAGTGTTTTATGAACACAAGAGCATTTCATTTGTTTTTCCCCCAATTTGTTTATCGATTCCCTATGATAAGTGATGATATCTTAGTTACCTAATAAAATAATATGCTATATTTCCAGAATCTACAACTATATATACACACATATATACATACACACATATGTATACATATATGTACACACTCCAGGTATTGAACTCAGGGGTGCTTAACCACTGAGCCACCTCTCCCTTTTTTGGCAGGGCCAGCTGAGGCTTCATTTATTTTTATTAAGAAATTTAGTTATTGTACAGTAAAAAATGCATATGAAGTAACAATGATAAGCACATTTTCCCAAATCAGATTTACCCCCTAGATCCCTCCCTATTCTTTCTTCCTGTCCCCTCGACCCCCCACCCCCTACCCCACTCCTTCCCGATACATTTCTATGACTGCCCTAGATTATGTGTTGCTATGTCTTTGTTGGGTCTAATACATGCGATTGACTACGTTTCACACAGGCCTGGGTTTAGCTCCATGAGGCTTTATTTTGGAAAAACAAATGAACTGGTTTTGAATTGAGGGCATAGGCAAGAGGGAGTATCCCATGCAAGACAGGGGCTGTCCCAGGGGTGGGTGAGGGCTAGAGCTGAGCCTTGTGTAGGCCTCTTGTTCCCCACGCTCCACTCTGACAGCTGTCTTCCCCACAGGCTCTGAGGCAGCTGCAGCAGGCTGGGAGAGGCTCCAGTGGCTGTTCATTTGGGCAGGACATCAGAGGACTCGGACACCAGCTTCCCACAATCATGCCTTGGGGGTGCGGCTGAAGGAGTTAGGGGGCCCGACAGGCCTGCCTGGCTGGAAAGAGCTCAGGCTGCAGGTGAGGCCAGGGCTTATAAGGCCTCCACAGAATGTGCTCGGCCCTCCTCCTATGGACTCAGGTTCATCTGTCAGCCCTTCCAGGCGAGACTCCAGCGCTACCTTGTTCATGTAAGCTTCATCCACATCCTTCTAGTCAGCACATGTTCCTTCTCCATCTCTGTACACTTATGGATCTCTCCTCGTACTTATCCTTGAAGTCCTCCACCAGCCCCTGCATATTGCCGAGCTCTGCCCTCAGCTTCAGCTTCTCCTGACCCTGGGACTCCAGCTGTCACAGAAGGTTGCTGCTGTAGCTCTCAGGAATGTTGTCCTGTTGCTACAGGAGGCTCCACTTGGTCTCCAGCATTTTATTCTGCTGCTCTAGGAACCATACCTTGTCGATGAAGGAGGTGAACTTGTTATTCAGGGTCTTGAACTGCACCCTCTCCAGAGTACGCATGGCCTGGATGCTGGGGTCTACCTCCAGCTTGAGGGGGCTCAGCAGGCTCTGGTTTATGGTGACTGCTGTGATGCCCCCCATACCACCAGCCCCTGAAAAGCCCTCTTGCCCAGACCCATGCCACTCCCTCAGAAGCTGCTGCTGCTGCACACCCAGGAGGAGCTGACGTAAGCACCAGGCTCACTCAAGTATGAGTGGCTGCTGAAGGCCCTGCGGCCAGAGGTAGATACCTTGTAGGACTTCTGGGTCACCCTGCTGGATGGTGGAGGCTGGAGTAAAGGTAGGCGGACTGAAGACTGGAGAGGGAGCTAAAGCAGCTGCTTCTAGGTAGTGGGCATCCCTAGCCCTTGGGATTTTTTATGTTGAGACAGGGTCTTATTAAGTTGCTTAGGGCCTCCCCAAGTTACTGAGGCTGGCTTTGAACTTGTGATCCTCCTGCCTTAGCCTCTCGAATTGCAGGGATTACAGGCATATGCCACCATGCCCAGTTATCTACAATATTTCAAAAATTAAATAAATGGATGTTCACCTGATATGTAAGATTCGTTCCAGTTAGATTCATTTATGAAGAAGTTGTTTAAAATTTGATGAGTAAGTTAAAACTATTTTAAAAAAAACATTAAAATCATCTAAATACCCAACTTAGGAAGCCTTTTAATAAAATACACTTTAGTATGCAAGTACAAATATGTAATATGAAATCCCACCATAATGTGTAACTATAATGCACCAATAAAAAATATGAGGGAAAATGTAACTTTATAACACTGGGGACAGAGATTCTTCTTATTACTGTGATATCATAAAGAAAAAGCATAAATTGTAATTAGAAATGAGAACTGCAGAGAACATAGTTAATTTCATTTATATATGTATATATATATATATATAATTTCCTCTCTATCTACCAAAGAGAAAGAAAATTTATGAGATTCTCTCTCAATAATCTATAGTCCAAGTGTTACATGCATTAAACACAAAGTTTACAACCCAGTTACGTTTATAAGTTTATAATTTCTCCTAGCTTTCAGAAAGACAGTTAAGTGGCAACTACATATACTATATGGTATTTTGTTGACTTGATACACTATAATCTGTTTGTTAGTATTTTATTATAATGTGTTTCAATCATTTCTACTATTTCAAGAATGTTTATCCCATGCTTAAACATGGGTCCAAAGCAGTTGGGATTACTTTTAGATATAAGGAATTTTGTTTTTTATATTACACTTGACCCATATATTGTATCAGAAGAAGGAATATATATTGTATCCCAGGAAGGTTGAATACAGAATTGCAGTGAAAACTGAGCCTTCTCACTCTTTTAATTAAGAGACCCTGAGTACTGATACATTTCATTGTTTGCATTCCTGAGAGTAAATGTGTCAGAAAACAATACAAGAAATTATTACTTGCTTATACTAAGAATACACACATTGAAAACAAGTGTGATTTTTATACAATTTCAGACTAGAATACAGGAATTATTTTACTTTTAGTAATTATACTAAATTCAATCCGGTATCATCTTCCTTTTTTAAAAACTATCTCCATGGGGCTGGAGCGGTGGCTCAGAGGTTTCGGCGCTTGCCTGGCAAGCACGAGGACCCAGGTTCAAACCCCAGCACCACGTACACAACTGAGTGTTGGAGCAACCAAGGCCATGCGAAAAAACTAAATAAAGTTGTTTCTCTCTTTCTCTGTCTCTCTCACTGTCCCTCTCTCTTTAAAAAAAATAAAAATAAAAAAAAAAACTATCTCCATGTAAGTACAACTTCTTAGTAGAATAAGTGTTTTCCCTACTTTTTTTAATGGCGCATTACAGTTGCACATGCTGATGGGATTTATTGTTACATTTTCACATATACACACATTATACAATATAACAATATAATTTGGCCAATAGCACTCTCAGCACTTTAGCCTCTCTCTTCCCCTCCCATTCCTGGTCCCTTTTCTCTACCAATCTCTTTGATTTTCATAAGATCCATTCCCATCATTCTTCTTTTTTCCTCTTTAGCTTCCACATAATGAGAAAAAAAACATATGGCCCTTAATATTCTGAGTTTAACTTATTTCACTTAACAGTCTCTAGTTTTTCCTGTAAATGCCATTTCAGTTTTCTTTATAGCTGAATAACACTCCATTATGTAAATATACCATATTTTCTTTACCCATTCATCCACTGATAGACACCTAGGCTGGTACTGTAGTTGGGCTATTATGAACTGTGCTACTATAAACATGACTTTGTATATATCACTGCAATTAAATACTTTAATTCTTGAGGAGTGGTATAGCTGGGTCATGCGGTCATGTTCCATGACTAGCCTTTTAAGGAACCTCCATACTGACTTCCATTGTGGTTATACTAATTTACAGTACTACCAACACTGTAAAAGTGTTCCTTTTTCTCCACGTCCTCTTCAGCATTTATTATTTGTATTCTTGGTGACTGCCAATTTGTCTAGTATAAGATGAAATGTCTGTAGTTTTGATTTGCATTTCCCAAATTGCTAAAGATGTTGAACATTTTTTCATGTGTTAGCCATTTATATTTATTTCTTCTTTAATTAATTTGCCCACTTATTATCTGGGTTTTTTGTGTAAAGATTTTTCAGTTCTTTATATATTCTAGACACAAAGCCTCTATCAGAAGAGTAGCTAACAATAATTTTTTCCTATTCTGTAGGTTCTCTCTTCACATTCCTCTTTCATTTACTGTGAAGAACCATTTTTTATTTGATGCCATCCCATTTATTAACTCTTGGCTTTATCTCCTGAGCTTCAACAGTCCTACTGAGGAAGTCGTTACATGTGTCTATATGCTGGAGTATTGACCCTATGTTTTTTTCTGTGAGTTGCATCATATAAAAAATAAAATATACTGAGCATCTGTCAGAATACTTGGCAAAGTAGTGTCAAACACTATTTTAAATGTCACTCAAATCTTTTGGTTCTTACTGAAAAAACTAACACTGGTGAGTTTCAAATTCAGAAATATATTGATTTTCTTTTTCTTTTTTTAAAGAGAGAAGGACAGTGAGAGAGAGAGAGAGAATCAATTTTTATTGAGTTTTTCACATGGCTTTCGTTGCTCTGACACTTAGTTGTTTATGTGGGTGCTGGGGTTTGAACCCGTGTACTTGCGTATCCCGCGCCATAACCTCAGAGCCACCACTCCAGGGCCTATATTGATTTTCTTAACGGAGGGTTTTTTTTTTTTTTTTTTTTTTGGTACCAGGGATTGAACCCAGGGTGCTTAACCACTGAGCCACATCCCCAACTCTTTATTGTATTTTATTTTGAAGAAGGACTTCGTTAAGTTGCTAAAGCTGGCTAGCTGGCTTTAAACTCACGATCCTCCTGTCTCGGCCTCCCAAATTGCTGGGATTACAGGTATGTGGCACTGTGCCCAGCTCTTCAATGGAGTATTGAAGATATCTGTTATAATAATTCCATGCCTGTAATAGCAAAAGAACATACTGGTAATAATGATAAAGAACATGCTGGTTCTAATGGAGTAGAAATTCCTTACAACACATTAAATTTAAACTCTGTATATGCTTCCATAAGCGTAATTATTCTATGATAAGAATGGATAAGATAGGACAAAGTAATACATGTAGAACATTTTATATTTCCTTAAGTAAATCATCAATGTGTAAAAAGTAGGGTCAGATTCTCACAACATTTCACACATATTAGGTGATCAATAACAAGAGAAGCATAGAACTGAAAGTGAACTACAAAAGTCCAACATTCAAGTACAGCTTTTTGTTTTTTTATCAAATGCACATATGTTAACCATAAGAACAACTGGTTCTAAGAGTATAAACTTTTACTTTCCTTTGGCATTCCATTATTTTGATCACCCTACATTCCAGCAACCAAGGAAAATTTGATCTTTCAAATTTTTAAAAGAATGTTAATAGAAGCATATCAAAAAAGATTTTCCTCTTGGTGATTATCTACTTGCCAAGGATAGGAAGAAAATGCATACACTGTAAATATTATTAAAATTCACTAAGAAAAGGATTATCTAAGAAAGAAGGAGTTTAGAAGAAATAATGAATTTCTGGAACACATATAAAATTACTTTTCACTGAAAGGTCAGTTTTTGGTATTCTTCAACTGTACTTTAAAAGGAATTAAATTATATTCCATTAACAAAATTCCCCAACGAGTCCCAAAATATTTGAAAAAGTATAACCCTTTGTTGATATGGTCAACTTGAATAAAGATATAATCAATGTTCTAATAATGTTAAGCTTCTCAAAAAAAAAAAAAACATAGGCCCTAAGTCATAACTGAAACAGTTTATCAGATACAGCCAACCATTTCCAAAAATCAGACAATAAAACCATGAATTGTAATTTCAGGGGCTTTAACAATGCTATAATAATATGAAATATATTTTTAAAATAAAACAAGTTCTAAATGATATTTTTTAAACTTTGATGCTCCTGTTCTCTAAAATCAATCAAACATTTATATTTTTTCATCTAAACAAATATTTAAGATTTATATCTTTGGATTCCATATTCAAATTGTGTATTTTTATGATACAAGCACATCAAAGTCCTAATAAGTTATCAATATATAAGTCTGCTCTATTTAGTTCTCCCTAATAACATTTATGAATCTTAAAATAATTTTTATAGAGATAATAGCAGAAATTGTTTCTACTAAGTTTCTCAACTATAATGAGAAAATTTTATTATTTCTCTCTAAATTGCACTTAACCCACAAAACAGATCAGTGGAGATAAAAAACTTTAACACAAACCCCCAAGAAGAGTTCAAAAATTAACATCATATAAAATTCTTCAAATTAATCCATTTATTTTTCACTATTATTTATTATTGCTCATTGAAAGAGGGTTTCTGAAGCAGGAATTATACCTTTTAAAAAGTGAATTAGATTTATACTGAGCAAATAAAATGTTTTATTAAAAATAATGAAAATTTCAATAGTAATTAAACCTGAGCCATCCTTTTTTCCCCTTATCATCACAATATACCTTCTTTTACTGGCTCACTGGATGATTCTCCTTTTGGACTCAGCATCCTGGAGAAGCCATTGGAAAGAGTTGAGAAAATGCCACGGATGAAATATCCCTGCTGTTCAGACCCCACTGACCCCGCTGAAGTCAGCCATGGTCTAACAAATTTAACAGTGCAGCGGGGTTCTGGCTCTGAGATAGATCTGGTGAATGGAGCCCGAAGTGACTGAATGTTGTCTGGGTTCAGCTTCTCTGTTGATGTTCCAAGGACCTCATTATCAGAGGAAGAAGCCATATTATGGACCATCTCTGGCAGGACCTTTTGTCGTGATTCATCCAGTTCTCCTTTATTATTTTGCAATCTCTCCCATTTGCCCCCTTTCAACCTAAAGTCAGGATGTTTTTGCCATCGATAAGCACCCAGTGTCTTTTCTAGATTGGAAACAGCATATTCTTTTTTCTTCCTCTTGTTTTTCAATGGACCACACCATGGATAAATACTTGTTCCTATCTCTGGATTTGTATAAGCAGGTTCTGACAATGATCTTCCGTAGCTTGGAGGACTAGGTGATGGTTGTTTCTTAAAGATGTTCATCTTCCACAACTCCATTATTTAACAGTTTCTTGAGATTTTAAGTTTCCTTCACTCTGCAGTCTTTGCAGTTGAACCACACTTGTCCGTGCGGTCCAAAAGACTCAACTGCTTAAGCAGCTTTCTTTGTGTGGCTTTGAACCACAGCAGATGTTGCTGCTTAAGAGCTGGTATCATGTTATTGCCCCATTTTCCCCAGATCTCCAAAATTTCAGCAGCACCTAAACCCTCTCAGCTGAAGTAAATTATATTTAGAGTAGACAGAAAGTAAAGTTTTCCAAAAGATCATCTCTCTTCCAGTAGTAACTAACATCTGTGTACTATATTTTCAGGAAATGATCTTTTAAAAATAAGTAGAGAACTAAAAGTGACGAAAAACCACAAACACCTTTATGGACCAATAGTAATTAAGTGTTCACCATGCAAATGAGTGGCTTAAAAATAGATTGTGGAAGTAAGTACTCAAGTTGACATCTACAATTTCTCAAAGATGGAAAAAAAACTTGTTTAAAAGCCTGTTCTTCGAGAGAGAGCTCCTCTGAAGAGTTTTTAAGATCTATATTTCAGAAATTTAATTTCAAGCAAATCAAACGTATTTACAACTACGATCTAGCTCAAAGTTAATACTGTTTTTCAATCAGTAGGTAAAGTTATACTTTATTTTATTCAAGCTGGCATGGCAAAAGGAGGAAGAAAGAAGCCAAGACTCATAGTCATGTTTTAATGTAAATATGTTAGAGAATTTAGAAAGTATAAATGGGTATTTGCTATGAACTAAAGTAAAGCAAAAGGAAAATCGAACCCAGAGCCTCATTCATGCTAGGCAAGTACTATGTCACTGAGCTACTCCCAATCTCTAAAAATGGAAAATCCTGACGCAAGCTCTTGTGGCAAATGGGAACACAGAAATGTACATATTTAAATAATTTGTAGAAGAGGAAAGTTCGCTATGCAAATCTAATTGGAATAAGTTGGTTGGAAAAAGATTCCCTATCTATTTAACCAAAGAAATTCCTTTAATTCCTTTCTGTGCTCCTTACAACTTAAAAAAAAAAAAAAAGGAGAATATTGAAAATTTTGTTAAAGCAAGTAAGTACCTTATACGGAAGCAAGATCATGAGCACAAGTTCTTGGCCAGTTACATTTTGTTCAACTGCGTGCTCATAAACCCCTGAAAATAGGGGTTTCAAATGGAAAGCCTGACAAACTTCAGACCACCAATAAGAGAAATACATCAGGGCAATCAAAGCCACTTTGTGAGTTGTATAAAAAAATGATTTCATCTGGCAAAGTAAAAACTGTCCATTTATTTGTAAAATCTGCACAATGAAAAACAGTTTTTTTAGTTTTTTCTTATTATGGTACAAGCATTAAGGAAATTTAACCTATTCCTTTAAACATACTAAAATATTCTATTATTTCCATTACCACAAAGCAGTAACATCATTTTCATTTGTTTATATATATTCTAAATTTATATATTTGTATATGAAATACATATTAAAGTATTTGGCCTTCTCATAAACAATATATCAAATTAGAGGATCTTACAATAATTTAAAAAAAAATCTACAAGCTGGAGGTATAACTCAATGATAGAATGCTTGCCTGGCATGTATGAGGTAGTGGGTCCAATCCCCAGCACTTGCAAATCAAACAAGAACACCTAGAAATTTATTCAAAATGATTTATAGTGATTTTATGCAAAGAAACAATGAACATTATGTTCTAACCTCTCTTCAGGGCACAACACATCATCCGTAATACGTAATGGAAAACAGACCTAAGTGTAAAATATAACACTATAAAGGATCTAAGTGAAACATAGATAATATTTTGTTATTTGAGTGTCGGCAAACTTCTTAGAACACAGAAAGCAGTAACTGTAAAAGGAAAACATTAATAAATATGACTTCACAAATTCAGTTTAATAGAAGACAACATTAGAAAAATCAATAAAGAAGCCAAAGCTGGCAAAAACTATCCACCATACAAACATCTCAAACAACTTGAACCACAATATGTAAGAACTCCTACAACTTATCAGTTAAAAAGAAAAAAAACTGAATAAACCCTTCAACAGAAAAATGAATGGCCAGAAAGAATATGAAAACGTATTTAACCTCAATAATAGAAGAAATACAAGTTTAAGCCATAATTGGATGTCACTCACGTCCACTAGAACGGCTGATATTGAAAGAGCTGACAAGAACAGATGTCGGCAAAGACACAGAGCAACCAAAGCCCCAAACCGGCACAGGAGCATAAACCGCACAATTACAAGGGAACATGTCCGGCAGTTCTTTCTACAAGTTAAACAGATATCTGTTACTCAGCAATTCCACTTGCAGTTCTTCGTACAAGAGAAAATTTTAAATATATGTTCATAGCAGCTTTATTTATGGTGCCAAAAGTATATCACAGTAAAATAGATAAAATGCAGAATTTTCATACAACAGAATACTACTGAGCTGTAAAAAGCACAAAAAACTAATTCATAAAGCAATATGGATGGATCTTACAGATATGCAATGACAGAAAGGGGACACGAGTGCATACTCTATGATTCCATTCATGTGGAGTTCTAAACAAGACAACACTAATCTTTAATGGAAATAGAAACAAAGAAAACAACAGCAAAGAAAAACACCTGAAAATTCATGGTAGAGTGGTAGAGGGCACTATTAAAGAAGAATCAGGGAGCTTTTGGGTGATGGAAACTTCGTAAACTTTGATAGGGATGTGGGTATTTGTATTTGTCAAAACTCACCCAAAGTTCCTTTAAGATTACACATTTCCCCATACTTAAATTTTGCCTTAAAAAACACTAATAGGCTGGAGCAGTGGCTCCACGGTTTTGACATTTGCTTGGCATGCACAAGGACACAGGTTCAAACCCCAGTACCACTTACACAATGAAGTGTCAGTACGATAAAAGCCACATGAAAAACTAAATAAAATGGATTCTCTCTTTCTCTCTGTCCCTCTGTCTTAATAAAAAAATAATTAAGTAATACTGAACTCTAGTTTTACTAGCTTTACTTAACCTGTGTTGTATATTAGCGACTGTGAAACTATTTTCTTTGTATACTAGGGCTTGAAGAAAGGAGTAAATATATTGAAGAAAATGAATGTGTGAATGAACAAACCAACCAACTGACAAACAGAATGAATGAACCAACAGTTGATTACTACTATTGGAACAAATTGATATTATGTGCCAGTAGACAACCCCAAATAAAAACCATTATAAAAGAACAACCCCTTGCTTCAAAAACATCAAGATCAGGAAAAGAAAGATTATGTAACTCTTTCAGCTCAAAGTAAACTAAAGTTAAGATGATTAAAAACAATGCATAATTTTGTATTGCATCCTGAACTCATGGAAAATAGCTATAAAAATATTATTGGAAAAACTGACAACTTGAACATGGATTGTGGATTACATAAAGAATTATATCAATGTTAAAATCCCCATTTTCATAATCAGTGGTTATGTAAGATAATATTCTCATTCTTAAGAAATATGCACAAAGGTATTTAGGGATAAAAGATCACAATGTTTCCACTTGTTCTCAAATGATTCAGGAAAAATGCATATAAAGTTAGATAAAATATAATAAAGTGGATGGGGCAAAACGTATACAACTGTTGAATCTAAGTAAAGGACATATAGAGTTTCTTTCTCTTTTAAAAATTTTCTATGGGTTTGAATCTATGTTAAAATAAAACATTACACTAGGAAATTTCTTTCAACTCTACAACTATTAAGTTTATAATACAGGTATTTTTATTAATAAAGTTCCCTACTAAGAGAATCTTTAAAGTATAACAAGACATCTATCTTCTCAGGTTTTATGAGGGAGAAAAGTTGATCAAAATCGCCCCATTAAAAAAGCTCAGTGGAAAATTAAATTAAGGTTGTATTTTTGAGAAACGCTGCACAGTGGGAATAGAATTTGAGTCCTGAAATTGACATTGCAAAATGCAAGAGGTTCAATATTCAGTAAGGGAATATTCTTACATACCAAATAGCCAAGGTTAAGGGTAAGAAAAATTAAGGAAGCTTCTAAATTAATCAACTCAATTCTTTTGAAAAACCAACACAATTTTTCTAACCATACACTTCCCTATTTAATTGAATACAAAACTAGAACATATTAAATAACAGAAAAAGAATCAGATGAAGTCAGAAAGCAGAAAGGAACAGTATGAGGAAGTGACAGACTAAATGGAGGAATAATCAAAGAAATAAAGGAGAAGATTTTGCTTTCTCACAGCTGGCTAAAATTTGATTTGACAAGTGCTCAAAATTATCTTTGATCATCATGAAAGCCTAATTATCATTTATATTAGTTATTTTTTCCAAGCTTCATCTTTAATCTGAACTTAGAACAGTAAGTTGGCACACTTCTACTTCTGAGTTTTCTCAAATATATATAATGAATTTATGAATTTTACAGAAAATATTTAAGGGACTTAAAATTTCTTAAAAATTAGAAACAATGGGGCTGGAGCAGTGACTCAGTGGTTAAAGTGCTTGCCTGGTATGCACAAGCAGCCAGGTTCCAACCCCAGTACTCTATACACAACTAAGTGTTGGAGAAACAAAGGCCAGATGAAAAAATAAAAAGTAAATAAAATTGATTCTCTTTCTCTCTAAAAAAGAAAAATTAGAAACCATAACACTATTACCACTGAATTACTACATTAAAAATCCAACTGTAGTCAGGTACGGTAGTGTATACCTATAATCCCAGTGGTTTGGGAAGCGGAGACAAGAAGATCACAAGTTCAAACCCAACCTCAGCGAGTTATCAAAGCCCTAAGCAACTTAGTGAGACCCAGTCTCAAAATTTAAAAAATAGAATACAAAAGGACTGGGTATGTTGCTCTATGGTTAAGCTCCTTGGGTTCAATCCCCAATGTGAAAATAAAATAATGTAAAATAAAATTTGGCTGTTTATTGGTGTATGAGAAGAAGAACATCCATGCTATGCTACCTTCAGTAGCAACTAATTACTTTTACATTTTCTTAATAAAACAAAGCTTTAAAAATTATTCTGGTTGCTAAATTAAAATAACATTAGAACTCTTTGGATAAATATGCAGTACTTAAGTTCACAGAGATGTATTTCAAATTGATACCAAGTACCTATCAAGTATGTAAGACACTATACCGGGTCTAAAGGAACAAAAAGTTAGTCTCTACCTTCTTAGTACATTCACTTATCAGGGAAGGCTTATATGAGGAAGGGGGAAATACAAGGTGTTAGGGAAGTATGTAGCAAGGAGTATGTTAAGTCTAAAGCATAAAGAATGGAACCATTTTTTTTTTTTAGATTTTCATTTAAAATCAATTCTTCTATAATGTGACATGCATTCCTAACACTTCCACACTAAGTAAAACTGCACAATAAAACCACAGAGCATGTAGGGAAAATGAAATCAGGGGAACAACACTGAGAAACTTTGAAAAGGACAAGTCAAAAAAGACAGGAAGGCAATAAAAACTATAAAATCATTTTATTTGTCAGAGACATGTGAACATCAAAGAACTGTCATGTTACCCTGAAAAAAAAAAATCCTGAAATTTGCTTGTGGAAATGGGCACCAGAAGAATTGCAGCTTATTGTGTTTTTGTGAAGTGGTAGGTAGAGCATGATCTGAAATTGGAAGGACAGCTAGAAGACCATAGCAGATGAGTGTGGCTCACAACATACGTGGAGAAATTATGTAGGTGGTAGTTAAGATATGGGTATTATATGGCTTGGATACAGTTTCTACATTCAGCTAGTAGTTCTTATAAACTAGAGGCACACAGGCCAATACAAAATTCACATAATACTCAAATTTCTCCCTTACATCAACTGCCTAGTATAAATCCTCGCTAGTATTATAGCATGCCTGACTATATTTTCTCTTCTCTTCCATATAGTTGGTGTTGTTCACCACAAAAAAATCAACAGGAGACCCTATCACTGCAAGGCACAATAAAATCAATGGGATGTGTTAGTCAACTTGATATCACTGTGACAAAATACCTGAGAATAGCAACCTAAAGGAGGATAGGTTTACTCTGGCCCATGGTTTCAGTGATTTCAATCTGTGGTTGGCCAGCCCCAAAGCTTGGGACCTGACGTGAAGGAGAGAAGAAAGATGTTTAGCTCCCAGCAGCAGGAAGGACAGAGCCAGGAAGGGACCAGGGATGAGACATGTCCTTACAGGGCACAACCCCAGCGCCCTACTTCTTCGAATTAGGTCCCATTGCCTACAGTTTTCACTATTTCCCAATAATGCTATCAAGTTATGAATCCATCAATGGATCAATCCGCTGATGAGGTTAGAGCCCTCGTGATCCTATCACCATTCAAATGCCCCATCTCTGAACACTGCTGCAATGGGGAGCAAAGCCTTCAATACAGGAGCACTGTGGATACATTTCAGATCTAAAACATATCAGGGTAAGTGGCTCTTCACCATAGTAAATTCAGTTCCTAAGTTCTAACACATTTAGGGTTTTTTTTTCTTCCTCTCTTAATCAGAACAATAAGAAACAAAGGACCACATTCATGTACTCACAAAGGCCCCCAGAATGAAGCAACAGATCTGTTTCCAGAGAATGCTTCTCACATTGTAATGTGTTGGTGAACCACCATGGGATATTAATAAATAAGGTAGATTTCCATTATTATCTATATGATACCTTTGCCACTGGTCCATAGATCAAAATTTGAACAGCAAACTATAGATAGATTTTAAACTAAAACAACTAAAGAAGTTCTTGAGGCTCCCACATGAATCAATAAGGTCCACCAAAACAGAAAACAATGTTGAGATGCAGTGACAAATCGAGAACATGAGCCTAAAAAGTTTAGAGAGACTGTATACATCATACAGAGACCTAAGCAACATTCACAGCACTGTGTTAACTAATAACCAAAGATGCAGTAACACTAGTCAATCAAACCTCTTTCTTGGAGACAACAAAGACTATAATATATAAACAAATAAAGCACAATTAAAAATCCAATAATAATTTACACTTATATTCCTATGAATGCATGTACATGTAACAATGATTGTAATGGAAGGAAAGAAAATAGATGATAATGAACATCCATGGGAAAATGACTACATAAACCTTAGTATATATCTACACAAAAAGAAACAAGCACATGTATTTACATACACTATAAAGACACAAAAACTTATGAAAGTGCATGGTATCACTGAGAAATTATCTTAGAGTTATAATTTTAATTTTTAAAAGTAGTACATGTTATATTCATAATATCAGGAAAAACCTTAAGAGATAAACCAATATGGAAAGAGGTCCAAGAGATGAGACAGAAGAGCAAGCAAGATACACCATAAAAAATAGAGGATGATCCCACTTTTGTTAATGATGTTCATTAACATGTCAGTATGGGCCTGGTGGAATGATACACATCAAGAAAAATATCTTCTATTTTTATTTAGGGTAGAACTGTGAGAGATTTTCATTTTTAAATTATTAATTTCTATAATATATGAAAATTTAAAATAAGTGTGTTTTTATTCCTTTTGAAAGCAAAAAACTTTAACATATATTTAAATTTTACCCACAGAAAAAATAAAAGCCTTAACCATAAATAACCTATAGAATCAGAATAAGAGAACTAAAAGCTGGGAAAGTCATCATTGATCAAGTTTAAACAGGTTTTTCATAAACAATGCAACAAGGCCAAGAGAATGGAATTTATCTGCAATTGCCTAGTTAATAGCAAAAGGACAAAAATATCTTAATATTCCAGTTTAGGATTCCAAAATCTGCTTGAACCAACACTTTCCAAACTATGATACAAAGAACACAGTTGAGAATTCAGGATTAAAAAATATAGCTGTGACATTAGTCTTAAATATTCTAGTGTTACTTGGTTCAGATACGAAAATTCTTTTTTAAAGTTTAAAATAGGATATGAGGTTCTTATTCTATTTATAGATTTCTTTCAAATAAGGGAAGCAAGTAGTGGTAAAAAGGCAAAACTTCAGCTTTCTCAGTTTACAAATAGTCTGTCACCACTTCCTACGTCACACTTTTCTATACAGAAATTCTATTCTACATATCCCACATGATCTTTTATATTAAGAGACATGAAATATGCTACAATTAACAGAGAGTCTAGAAGTCTTTGACTAGAACAAGACAGTACATACCTCTCGTATCAACTCATAAGGAGTCTTAAAAATAGGATTCATCTCTATTAACAAGAAGATATCTTTCAAAAATACAAAGTCCTTGTTTATACAAAGCTAAGTAATTAATAACAAAACATCCCCTTCCCATCTCCTATCACTGGAGCACATCTGCTTCCTGAAGAAACACTTCCTGTGGCAAAAACTACCTCCCTTCTAAGTACTAGAACTGAAAGGCACACCTGCCACGTACACAGCTATTTCTCATTTAGAGACAAAGCTATCCAGAAGGAGCAAGTGAAGGGTTAAAAAACGAACAGCAGTAACAAAAAGACAAATACTGCAGGACATGCTGGAGCAGGCCTATAATCTCAGCTACTTGGAAGGCTGAGGCAGGAGGATCATAACTTAGGGAAACCCTGTGTTAAAATAAGAAATAGAAAGGTCTGAGGATGTAACCCAGTGGAAAAGCACTCCTGGTTTCAATCTCCACTCCCCCTTTACACATGTTTTAGAATCAACGGGTTTTTTAAAATTAGAAAACATTTTAAAATAAAAACAACACAACCTGATGGCTACCAATCCCATAATTAGTTTTCTCCTAACCTCTAATAATCTCTTCTCTCTTTTGAAGTTCACTCTTCTGTATCTCTAAATGATGTGAGATTTTCAAAGCTGGGCCCTGGGCACCTCTGTCCATATTATAACCATATAATATACATCATCATTCACAATTGTCATACCTACTTTTCTGCCAGTTCAGACTTCTCTCCATTGAGCAGTGTACTTATATATTCAATTTAACATTTTCTGGCTATCTCTAATTCAAATATATAAAATCTGACCTTATTCCAGTGATCCTTATCCTAGTAAATGGCACCACATCCATACAACTGTACAAGCCCCAAATGTTAGTCATCCCCTTCTCTCACTGCTCAGTATTCAATACATGAGTCTTAATGATTTCCCCTCCTAGGTATTTCTTAATCTGTCAACTTCTCACCATCATACTCTGTCACCTAGACTACAACAGACTCCTAAATTCATCTACTTAAATCTGTTATGCCCACCTGAAAACACTTTTGCTTACTGCAGTAAGAATAATCTTCAAGGGGCTGGAGTGGTGGCTCTGTGGTTATGGCACTTGCCCAGCACGTGCAAGGATGCAGGTTCGAACTCCAGCACCACATACACAATGAAGTCCTGGAGTAACGAAAGCCACATGAAAAACTAAATAAAACTGAGTCTCTCTCTCTCTTACTGTCCCTACCTCTTAAAAAAGAATAATGATCTTCAAAATACAAATTTACTGCATCTTATTTAAAACCTTTCAATGGCCTCCCACTGGCCTAATTAAGACAAAATCACTTAGTATAGCCTGAGTCCAATCTATTCCAATCTCCAGGCTCCTTAGAGACACAGGTGAATTCTGTCAGTTCTTCACACCCATTGCTCTCCCTCCCACCACAGAACTCTTGCTCATACTGCTCCTGGTATTGGGAGGTACAGGATCTTCCTCCTCTCACCATCATGCTTCAGATTTCACTTCAAGTGTTTCTTTTTGAGGAAGTCATTCCTGACCAGTGTAATTTACAGTCCTGTGCATTGCTAAAATATGTGTAGCTATTACTGAACATTTCTTTGTGAGATTATTAATCGATGCTTCCATAACTGTTTTCATTCTCCACAATGTGACCAGTACTGGGCAAATGGTAAGCAAACAATAAATATTTGCTGAATTCATCGAAAGTGAGAAAGACCTAAAATGAAACTAACTTCAGACTAGTAGTGAGAAAGGTCACTAAACACCTATTTGTGTTTAACACTATCACCAATACCAAGATCACATCAAACTGTAGATCATAAGAAGGGGAACAGTCAAACTTACTGCACGGAGTTGTTTTCCCTGCAGCAGCTGGGTTTTTGTTTCTTAAAGGATATGGATACAGAATTTAAAAATGAAAAAATAAGGAAGGAAATAATGTGAAATAGGAAGAGGACAAGAAAGAGACAAGAAATATTGCTTTAACAGTATCTCCCATAGAAATGTCAAATTAATAGATGTATAAATGATTATCTGGCATTTCAGGGTGCTTTTAATTATGATTTTTAACATTAGCACTACAATTTAGAGAAAATGTTAAAATATGAATATATGCTTAGAAAATAATATTATGATAACCTGAAATAAATATTAATATTGGATATCTGATAAGAAACTGGTTCTCCATATATACATAATTAAGCATAAAAAATGAGGGTTCTGGAGGGAGAAATTAAAAATATTACTGGGGTTAGGGGCTGTAGCTCAGTGACAGAGCACCTGACTGGCATCCATGAGGCCCTATATTTGATCCCCAGCACAAGGCACACATAAAGCAATGTGTTCAATCCCCAGCACTGAAAAAAAAATTGTTGTTATAAAGTACTGCAGTAGCTGTGAAGTGATATAGTATTATTTAAAAATAGATTTCAATTAGCTGTAAATGTATACTGGAAACGCAAAGGCAACTAATTAAAAAAGTAAACAAAAGAAGCATAAATAATATGCTAAGAAATGAGAGAAAATGAAACCAAATAAAATGCTAAAACCACAAAAGGCAGAAAAAGAGTAAAAGATGAAGGAACAAAGAACAAATGCAACAAAAATAAAATAACAAATATGATATTAATTTAATTATATCAATAAACACTTTTATACATCAGTGATCTAAATATACTAATTAAAAGAGACTGTCACGGGCTGGAGTGGTGGCTCAGTGGTTTCAGTGCTTGCCTGGCATACACGAGGACCTGGGTTTAACTCCAGCACCACGTATACAATGAAGTGTCAGAGCAATGAAAGCCGCATGAAAAAATAAAATTGATTCTTTCTCTCTCACACTGTCCCTCTCCTTCTTTAAAAAAGAGAGAGAGACTGTCAGAATGGATCAAAAAATGAAAACCAACTATTTGTTGTCTACAAGAACCTTCCCTTCCCCAACTTTTTTTTTTTTTTGCAGTGATGGAGATCAAATCCAGGGCCCCATGCATGCTAGGCAAACACTCTACCACTGAAATAAACATACCAAACCAAAAAAACACCCAAAAAAAAAAAAAAAAAAAAAAAAAAAAAAAAAAAAAAAAAAAAAGTTGAAAAATTCTGAAAAGATTCCTCACTAAAGATCGGCAGAGCCTGGGGATATTGCTTAGTGATAGACAGATCGTTTAACTAGCATGCATGAAGCCCTGGATTCCATTCTCAGCTCCAACAAAACAAAACAAAACAAAACAAAAAGATAAACAGCCAGGGCCAGTGGCATATAACTGTAATGCAAATAGCTTGCAAGGCTAAGACAGGAGGTTAGCCAAGTTTGAGGCCAGCCTCAGCAATTTAGCAAGGCGCTAACCAATATAGTGAGACTTTGACTCAAAACAAAAAAAATAAAAAGGGCTGGGGATGTACCTCAATAGTAAAGCACCCCTGGGTTAAATCCCCAGTATCAAAAAAGAAAAAAAAGAAGAGAAAGAAGGAAGATACACAGATGGCAAAAATATGTTCCATATCATCATAGCTCATTAAGGAATCACAACTTAAAACAATGACATACCACTACACACCCGTCAAAATGGTAAATATCCAAAACCAAAATCTGGTAAGGATGTGGAGCAACAGGAACTCTCATTCATTGCTGGTGAGAATGCAAAACAGTACAGCTACTTTGGAAGATAGTCTGGACTTTTTAAAAATAAAACTAAACAGGGCCTGGAGCAGTGGCTCAGAGGTTACAGTACTTGCGGCATGTGCGAAGACCCAGGTTCGCACCCCAGCACCACGTATACAAATAAATGTTGGAGCAATAAAAACCAGATGAAAAACTAGATAAAGCTGATTTAAAAATAAAATAAAACTAAACATATTACTAACATACAACCTAGCAACTATACTCCTTGGTGCTTACCCAAATAAGTTGAAAAAATTTACATCCACACAAAAACTTTCACATAGATGTTTAAAATCATTTCATTCATAATTGCCAAAACTTGGAAACAATGAGTGAGATGTCCTTCAGTATGAAAATGTCTAAATGAACGTTAGTAGATCCTGTCAAGAAAATATTATTCAGTGTTAAAAATTAATAACCTACCAAACCATGAAAAGATATGGAAAAACATTAAATGCATATTTTACTAAATAAAAGAAGCTAATCTAAAAAGGCTACATCTGCATGATTTCAATTAACATGACATTCTGGAAAAGGCAAAGCTGAGCAGACAGTAAAAAGATCTCTGGTTGTCAGGATTTGGAATGTCATGGGTAGTAAGGAATGAACGGCAGAGTACAAAGGATTTTTAGGACACTGAAAATATTCTGCAAGATACTGTAACGGGGAGACATGTAATCATACATTTTTATAAAACCACAGAATATATAACACCCATAGTAGACTCCTATGTAAACTATGGACTTTCGGTGATAATAATATGTCAATGTAGATCCATTTTAAGAAACTTATTGCTCTCATGTGAGAGGGTTGAATGTGGGGGAGGCTGCAGTGAGAAATCAGTAGTTATATAAGAATTCCTTGTATTTTCTCCCAACCTAATACTGTACTAAAAATTAAAACCTATTTTTTAAAAATTAAGGGTGTTGCCTGGCATTGTGGTGCATACCTGTAATCCCAGCAATTTGGGAGGCTGATGCAGGAGGATTGCAAGTTCAAAGCCAGTCTCATCAAATTAGCAAGGCCCTAGGCAAGTTAGGGAGACCCTGGTCCCCCCTGCAAAAGAAATAATAATAATAAAAAGTTGAGGTGGGTGTCACCTACTTGCTACAACCTCCATATTTGCTTCAACCTTCTAATGTTATCTCCCTCAGCTTCTGATTTCAAAAAAGAATGATTCTAAACCAATAACCAATATTATTACAATCATCTAAATTAGACACTATGAATTGGGCAACAAAGGAAACATTAGATATAAGTTAATGGAGGCCTGGGCAGGTAAGCTATATTATTTTTATTATAAACATTTGGTTGGAGTAAACATTTTTTAGACCAAAAATGATAATAAATAATTCATATTCCCTAAGTTTGTAATGTTAGTTTTTCAGCTGTAGTTATACATATACCTAGAGATGTCTTCTTGGATCATCAGTTTAGAACTTAGAAAGCAAACATGGGCATCAACAAAAAATGTCACAAATATCTTCTCTGGCTTATGAAATCAGTTTCACTAAAAACACACCATGTGTCAATGACAAAAATCAAGCCTTTTGTAAACTCACATGTAAATAGTGGATTTCCGCATCTGATTTTTAACTCTTCACATACAAGACTTTGAGTAGAAATCACAAAATGAGTGTGGTGATGAGATGGTATTAAGACTATAAAATTCTAACTGAAATATAAGATCTGGTCTTTCCTAAGAACTTCTAGATTAAACCAACCGAGTCCTCTCATTGTTAATTTCCAAAATGATTGGAATAAAATGTCTCAAGAGCATTTTAAATCTCTAATTTTTTTTATGATTACAAGTTGGGAGAAGAGAAAATATGGGTTTTTGTTTTTAAGAGAGAGGGACAGGGTAAGAGAGAGAGAGAGAAAGAATCAGTTTTATTTAATTTTTCATATGGTCTTTGTTTCTCCAACACTTAGTTGTATATGGGGTTTGAACCTGGATCCTTGTGCATGCCAGGCAAGCGCTCGAACCACTGATTCACTGCTCCAGCCTGAGAAAATATGTTCTACTAATATATTTAATTACTCTGCTGAAACTTTTGCAAAAGAACTGATCTTTTTATTATCTTAGATCTTTTTCCTCATACAGGGTGTACACATGCATGAAAGTTAAATAAGGCTAAAAAGATTTTATAATGGTCTTCTGGTATAATTCTTATTCTTTGATTCAATGACAATCTTTTGTGTCCTTAGCCAGCTTAAGAGGTGAGGTGAAATTACTCCTATTGTCACACTGGTAAATTTAAACAAAGTAAACATTTATTCTCCCTTTTGGGAGGGAGAGGATTAAAACTGGAGAGAAGAAACTAATTCTCTATCCAACTGAGACATTCTAATTCTCCTATCTAGTAGAAAATTCTCTTCCACTGGGATACTGAGTGCAAGTTTTATAGTCAGACAGACCTGGTGTATTATTAAGATAAGAAACACCCAAATCTTAGTGACTACACAAAACAGAAGCTTATTTCCCACTAACATAGGTCTAAAAAAGCATTCAGAATCCAGGCTTCTTCCAGGACTTCTACTCCTCTACTGCATTTTCACCAACAAACATATCAGGAAAGAAGAAAGAGAAAACAGAGAACCACCCATGAGAGGTTTTGTGGTGTTGGCTTAGAAGTGGCATATAGCACTTCCACTCATATTCTCTTGGTTAGAACTCAAGACATACAGCCACAGCTAATGGCATGAGGGATTGAGTTATACAGGCCAGGTGAGTGTGTCCCAAGTGAACAGATTTGATGAGTGTCGAATCAGTCTCTGCCACATTTTAATACAGTACTGCCTCTGCTATGTATGAGTAGTTTTAAGCAAGTTACTTAATATTTGGACTTAAGTTTTTGTATCTAGAGAGGTACAACAGTGTCAAATGAGAGAGGAAGGCTGACATATCCTGGCCTTTGTCACAACTAGAAGTTTTACTTTTACATATTTTTTAAAAAATATTTTTGTAGTGGTGGGGATCAAATCCAGGGCCTAGCATACGACAGGCAAGCACTCTACCACTGAGAACAACACTGATCTACATCCCCAGTACTGAAGATTTGCTTTTAATTGTTACATACTGAGCTTACACATCATTTAACATTTAAAGAAAAACTACATGGGCTGGACCGGTGGCTTGGCAGTTACATTGCATGCCTGGCACGCACGAGGACACAGGTTCAAACCCCAGCACTATGTATACAATGAAGTGTTGAAGCAACAGAAGCCACATGAAAAACTAAATAAAAATTGATTCTCTATTTTTCTCTCTCAGTGTCCCTCTTTCTTTAAAAAAAAAAAACAAAAAACTCCCATAACTAAAATGAAGTTTGAAAACATCTGGACCAAGGCAACAGCAAAGTTGCCATTGTAGAAAAGGGTAAACACCTATAAATTCATGACCTAAATATTTAAAATGTCCTATTTAACATGCTCAAGATAAACTAACTGGGTTATAAGCCTAGATAGAATTGACAGGAGTAAGCCAATGGCCTCTATTCTATGAGCTATATCTTAGCTGATCAGAAGGTAATTGGTTTTCTCTTTTGGCTTAGTTTTCACAAGTTTTCTATGACCTACTTAAATGGGATGTCCAAATACCTAAGTTCCAAATAAGTCAAAGTCATTGCGTGTGTAGCTGCAGCAACTAGTACTACAGAAAGATACTCATTAGTCTTCCGGCTTATCTCCTTGAATTTTGTTGGCAATATATTCTTTTTTTTTTTTTTTTTTTTTTTTTTAAAGAGAGAGGGACAGTGAGAGAGACAGAGAAAGAGAGAAACAACTTTTATTTAGTTTTTCACATGGCCTTTGTTGCTCCAACACTTAGTTGTGTACATGGTGCTGGGGTTTGAACCTGGGTCCTTGTGCTTGCCAGGCAAGCGCTAAAACCGCTGAGCCACCACTCCAGCCCTGGCAATATATTCTTTACAGAATGTTTTTATTCCTAAGATATAAAATGTAGACATCCACACACTGAAGTATATGGTTCAATGAGTTTTCATATGTATGCAGTGTACATTTTTTCTGCCATCTAAAAATCAATACTTTTATCCTTGTTCTTTCATGATATAGTTCAACTGAAAATAACTTTGTCCTTCAAACTATAATCACATACAAATTTGAGCCATATGGGTCACTGATAAACCTCAAACATGTAATAATCTCAAATTTCTTTATTTCTCACCCCTTAGCAACCATCATCAACATGCAATTCTTCCTCTTACCTATCGGAATTATTTACTATACCACTACGGCTTATCCAATCCCCAGTACCAGTGTTCCTATATGTGCTGTCATGAGTCATTTAGAAACTCATAAAGTTCACAGATGAAAAACATAAAGACAGCGATCTGAAAATTCTGTTTTTACATTTATTCAGTTATTTGTACTTGCTATGGTTCACTATACTATGTATTCGGTGAGTTCTTCATAATTAATTCATTAAACAAATAACTAACTGAACACATATTACCTTCTAATGAACTGAGCTGGCTGAACTTTTGCTCTGCTACATCTTGGCAACTTCTATAATTTTACAGGATTGCTTTAACCTTTCATTTTATATATTCTTTTCCAAAGTGTACACCAGCTTTACGTGTACTAGAAATCTTAAAATTCTAGATGAAGGGACCTCAGAAACTACATGCCGTATTTCATTTTGTACTGTATTATGAATATTAAGTGGAATAAAAAAGTTAAAACTCTAATCAGGCCAAAACATTCATGCAATGACAATTTTTTTAAAGGATTTGTTGTATTCCTAAAGTGGTACTAAAGATTAAAGATTTAAAAACTGCTTTTTTATATTTCTTCAATGATGTCAATTTAGTTTGGGAAAACAGGGAGGCAGATAACTACTGTGGTGCACTGGTTAGTGAAAAATCATTAAGTACATTCAGAATACAAACAGAAACCATGACTATGGTCTGCAGTCTGAGGGAATGGGAGAGTACATGAAAGATTTCTAGAGAAAAAAGTAAGCCAATTTTCCCCAGTTTCCTAGGATGAGGGACTTTCAGGTCAAGGAGACAGAATTTGAGGGCAGAAGAATGGAATTCCTAGCAAAGAAAATAGTATGGGCAAAGATATAAGATGCATCTTAAGAACTGATAAGAGTGAAGAGAAGCAGTGGGAGACAACACTGTATAGCGAAATCAATAGAAATAGTCTCTTTCTTGCAAAAGAATTTGGAATCATCTTACACATAAAAAGGTACAACTGAAAAAGTTTACATAGGTTAGTCATGTGATCATGTTTTGACAAAATATATCATGCATTTTTAGAATGCTCTTTCGCCATAGACAAAAAAAAGTTAAACTGGCAACGGACAAGGATCAAAAGAGGGAAGCTAGTTATGATATTAAAACTGAAATGATGAGAAAGTGTACTAAAGACTATAGCCAGTGATCCCATTGCTGGCTCCAAAAGATACCAAAGATGTATGAAACAATGAACCAGACGGTAAGGAACTACCTAGCTGAGACGACAGTCCAGAGAAGTGAGCCTTGACTGGGGGAAGTTCTTGCTTGGGAGCTTTTGTTACCTAGAAGAGGTCCTCAGTAATCGAACTGTCTTTAATAGGCACAATGGACTGAAGTGATAAAAGTCAGAGACTAGGGCCTGACAGGGTTGGAATCCCAGATTACCAATCCTTGTCTCTCTAGTTGATCCCACATTGGACAGGGGTCTCCAAACAGCTACACCTCAGGACTAATGGCAAACCACAAATAATAAATGAGATTTATAATTAGTCTAGCTTCAAATCTTCTAGGTAGTTTATCCAATATCTGAAGTCTTGACATTGGATTATGGTTATTCTAGATTACTAGAACCCCTGGCGTCTGGCTAGAGAAAATAAAATCTTATTTAGAAAGAAATATGGCATTAGCCTAAAACTAAAATGAATCCTAGAAATAAATTTTCAAATAGGTCCATCATCTAAATCTTTAGGCCAAATGTATCATAATTCAGAAGATTTCAGATTTTAGAAAGATAATATGATGTATATACCATGTATTATGTTATTCTATGAATGGGATGTAGGATGGCACCTGCTATTAGCCTTATTAATATGAAGCAAAAGGTAAGATTACCAAGCTTTATCTCGTTTCATAACAGGTTGCCCAAGAAATGAATCATGAAAAAACTGCCACAAATTACATTTTTGCGTAATGTATATAAGGGTATATGTTATAAATCAAAAAGACGTAAGCAGTTAGTAAAGAAGTACAAGCCTAAGTTATCTAATGGTAAAGAAGTAGAGATGTCCACATAGATTTTTGCTCCTAACAAGGTTGGTGATGGGGAGAATAAAAAGTAACTTGATTCATGACTGCTTTTGGCTTTTAATTAAAGCACCCAGGAGAGAAGGCATTTTGTAAAAACTTCTCTATGATCTGGTAGGGTCAATTTTTCCAAAAACATAAACAAATTGTTCAATTAGTGCCTGAGCAACAGGAAAAATTACTATATGTAACAGGTTTAATTAATTGCTTAACTAAGTGGTAGAAATTTTCCAACCAGCAATTCTAAAATTTTTCCCTTTTTTATGAATATATGACCGATTCTAGTTATGTTCAAGGACATGAATCTGGAAGACTTTACATATTCTGCTGTGAAATGCCAGTTTATTTCATTTTCTAGAAAAAACCATGCTAAGTTGCAATCACAATTAAAATGGCAAATAAGTCATCTTTAATTTTATAGGTGTTTCATATATTAATTGAAAAAACTTATGAAACTATTTTAGAAATTGCCTTCATTCTTTCTGTATAGAGCATAGGACAGTTTTACTCAAAATCTTAAAATCAAGATGTTTCAAAATTCACTATTTTTTAAGTTATGCAAATTTTCAACAGCTGGATTAACAACCATCTTTTACTTTAATTTTCCCACATTTTTATTGGTTCATTACAGGTCTGCTAATGATGGGATCTGTTGTTACATAATCATACATGCACACAGTATAACAATATGATTTGGCCAATGTCCCTCCTCGATTCATCCCCTTCTCGCTCACCTATCCCCCATTAGTGTTCTCAATTTTTGATCGTGTGGGACGTACTCAGCATCTTTGAGGTGTACAGTATACTTTTTTAATGCCCTTTCCCTGCCATCCTTCCTCTGCTCTCCCTTCCTCTGCTCTCCTGTCTGCATCCTTTAGCTGGTCTGTTAATTTGTATTTGAAAGGAATTATCTTTTTCACTTTTGATTATTTAACCCATCATTAAAATCAGCAAGCAGCTTTCTTTTAGGGATCATTCTTCAAACACAAAATCCTCCAGTTTGCACCACACCCTTGTGAAACAGAGTCGAACAGTAAGAGATAGATGGAGAGACAGTACTAAATGCAGAAGGCTCCATTTTCTTAGTGCAATGTCTGGCTCCCTCTTTTGAAGATCCTGGTAGCAGTGGCTAAAACGTTTGTCTCAAAAAAATTACTAAGGAGTGTTTGTTCTAAATGTGCAGACCTTTGTATCTTCAATGTTCTATGGAGCTGTAGTTCATTTTTATCACCATAAAATACATTGTAATGTGTGATTTACTGTTGTTTATTTAACCAATTTATTGATGAGGGCATCAGAGTTATCTCCAATTTTTTTCCTGTTCTAAACAATGCTCCTATGAACTTTCTTATACATGTTTCTTGGTACACATATTCCAGAATTTTTCTAGGGTAAAGAGGTAGAAGTATAACTGCTGGGTCACAGGTTAAAAGCACATTTAATTTTAGTAGGTAGCATCACAGTGTTTTTCAAAGGGCTTGTACCAATTTACAGTCCCATTATATATAAAAAAATTCCTATTGTTTTATAACTCCTTCGACGCTAATGTCAATTTTTGAAACATTTATTCACCTGATGGTCTCTCATTGTATTCCTTGGGGCAGTTTTCAGTTATATTTTCTTGATTACTAATAAAGTTGAACATTGTTCAATAGAGTTGTTAACAAATTATATTTCCACTTACGTGCAGTACCACTTGAAGTTATTTACTCATTTTTGACTGAGTAGTGTGTTTTTATATCATTATCTCACAGGAGTACTTTAGTCTAGATCTTTCTTCCTTTCTTGGTACTGGAGATTGAACTCAGGGGTACTTAACCACTGGGTCACATCCCCTGTTCTTTTTATTTTTATTTCTTTATCTTGGGACAGGGTCTTGCTAAGTTACTGAAGCTGGCCTTGAACTTGCAATCCTCCTATCTCAGCCTCCCTAGTCCCTGGGATTATACACGTGGGCCACCATGCCGTATTCTAGAATTCAATCCTTTGTTTTCATACATGGAAACTAGTTATTCACTTGGGCTTGACTTTTCGCTCTCTTTATAGTATTATAGTTATTTTTAACATGTTTCTAGTAAGTGTGAATGCCCCCAAATTTGCAAGGAAATGGATTTTTAAGCATATATGATACCACTGGCAACTATTTTAAAAATTTTTTTTTCTTTTTTTAAAGATAGAGACTCAAGGGGCTGGAGCGGTGACTCAGCGGTTTCGGCGCTTGCCTGGCAAGCACGAGGACCTGGGTTCAAATCCCAGCACCACGTACACAACTGAGTGTTGGAGCAACTAAGGCCATGTGAAAAACTAAATAAAGTTATTTCTCTCTTTCTCTGTCTCTCTCACTGTCCTTCTCTCTCTAAAAAGAGAGAGAGATAGAGAGAGAGAGAGAGAGAGA